>JASGAU010377051.1:0-13190 GCA_030220045.1 Australoheros facetus
AAAAAAAAAAAAAAAAAAAACAGGGAAAAAATGTTTGCAGCCAAAAAACTGAGCACAAAGAGCGAGGACCAAAAAAGAAGTCCCAGCCTGGACCGCATATAAAACACATGCACACGACCACAAGGTAATTAACACACACAATCCAGCTACACAAGCATAAATGTGGACACGAGGTCGGCAACTCCCGTACCTTTATGTACAGAGGCTGCAAAGACTCTGCAAGGCTAATCAGCGAGCATCTAACCAAGTTAGCTCCAAAACAGAAGCAGCATTAGGTGGTGAGAACATCAGGATGCAGCTGGATTTGAGCTTTGACTCCTTCAAAGAGTTTGTTTTTGTCAAACACCACATGTAGCTGTTGTTAATCTGCTGCACTGAYGCTGAACTTTATTGTGGAGTTTATTGTAGAATTTATTGAGTTTGGGAATTCATGTTTTTCTTTGTTTCTCCCTGTTGATGTTCATGTGTGTCCTTAATATTATATAAATTTAGCACGTCTTGTGAACAGTTGGTTGTTGAATATATTTCTTTAAATGGTATCTTTTGTCCAGTTTTCATTACACAATAGTCACTTTTGCGCCTTGAATCTTGCACCTGATTAGGTATGAAAATACTAAAACTAATACTGAAATTAACTAAAACTATGCATGAAACCAAAAATAAAAACGAGAAAAATCACTCTGAAAACTAAAACTAACTGAATTAGAGAAAAAAAAGTAAAAACTAACTAAAACTAAACTATAATGTAAAATCCAAAACTATTATAACCCTGCTGCGGAAACACTACACAGTGACCATAACTTAATGACTGTTTTTGCTTTATTTTAGAGAACAACACCACCACACCTACATCCACACCTCGAACTACATCTTCACCCACCCATCGTGCTGTTCTCTTTTCGACGTCATTTATTGGATCAGTCTGTGTTATGGTTCTACTGGTGTTACTGGTTCTTCTGGTGAGACAATGTGTTCACAGGGAGCCTGAAGGTGAGACTCAGACTTCTGGTTTCATGGTTTTGTTTTGCTGGATAATTTATACATTTATTATGATCAGATTTTTTTAGATTTTCATTTCCTGCCCATGCAGCTAAATCTAAGTTGTTAAACATTACAAAAGAAACATGCCTTTATAATTGTTTTAGATTAAAGCATGGAAGAGTGTGGCGTGCCCACTCTGGCTGATTGACGAGTTACTGCCCCAGGTGGAGGAGTTTAAGTATCTCAGGGTCTTGTTTGTGAACGACGGGAGTGGGAGATTGACAGACTTGGGTCTGCGTCTGCAGTGTTGCCAATGCGAAGTGAAACCATTGATTTGCTAGGTTATCTACGTCCCTACCCTTACCTATGGTCATGAGCTTTGTGTAGTGACCGAAAGAATAAGACCATGGATGCAAGGGGCAGAAATGAGCTTCTTCCAAAGGGTGGCTGAAGAGTTCAGTCAGTTAGGAGGGGCTCAAAGTAGAGCTGCTGCTCCTCCTTATTGAAAGGAGCCAGTTGAGGTGGTTCAGGCATCTGACTAGGATGCCTCGTGAACAACTCTTCAGCAAGGTGTTTTGGACATATATGGATGGAAGGAGGGAAGGAAGGAAGGAAGGAAGGAAGGAAGGAGGCCTGAAATATTAAAGAAATCATAGAAATGAGAAACAATGGTTACTCCTAGCAGGCATCCAATGGGGGAAAGAGTTAATGTCATTGTGAAATAACCCTTGTTAATCAAGCTTTTTAGCCAATGCTAGCAAAAATGGTTAACTCACTGGTTCTACCTGCACATCCAAATATGCCAAAGATGGCCAGTTTGAATAAAGGCCTATAAAAAGTGTCACAGTGGCTACTTTTCTTTTTACAGTCTCTGATCTGAAGCATACAAACGTTAAAACTAAAATGCTCATTTCTCTACAGTGCAGACATCTGTGCTTATCTGCAAATCAAAGCAAGGTGAGCAAACTTCTTGGAAAAAGTCAGTTTTTCAATTTGTGCATTTATATTTTACTAATGAAATATTCACATGAAATTCAAGAAAATACACAATCTATATACAGTATTAGTCAAACGTAGGTGAGTGTGTCCAAACATTTGACTGGTACTCCATAATAATAACAATGAATGACATAACTTCCCTTACAGCTCGTCTGACTGTGAGTCCCAGCAGCTCTCAGGTGTTTAAGAATGAGTTTGTGTCTCTGAGCTGTGAGGAGGATGACAGCTCTGCTGGATGGACTCTGAGGAGGAACACAAGCACAGACATAAGAACTGAGTGCGGACCTGGCTGGGGAAGATCATCTGGTTCTTCCTGTAACATTAATTACGCTGACACAGGGGACAGTGGAGTTTACTGGTGTGAGTCCAGAGAGGGTGCCATCAGTAACATGGTTAAGCTCACAGTCTCTGGTAAGCTGAGTGTGTGGAGTTAGTGTTGATGAAGCTGTGTGTAAATGGATGTTTCATTTACACCTTTTCTGATGAATTATTTTGCTGTTGATTTGGTTCATTTCAGCAGATCAAGAAGAAGCTGCAGAAGATGAGATGACGTACAGTGACATCAAAATATCAAACAGTCAGCAGCCAATGAAACGAAGCAGAGGTAGTGCTGTTTGTTTTTTGTTTTTGGGTGGTGGGAGTGGGGGTGGGGGTGGGAGGGTTGCAAGATAATTTTGTGTGAAGACTACTTTGTTAATAATAATAATAACTTAGATTTATATAGTGCCTTTCAAGAAACTTAAGGACGCTGGACAAAAAACTAGGAACTGGAGGCCTTCTTGAACAGGTGATTTTTAAATGTTTCTTTTAAACGTGTCCAGTGAGGGAGTTTTGCAAAGCTGAGCAGGGAGCGAGTTCCATAGAGCAGACCACACTGAAGGCTCTGTCCCTAAATGGTATGGCAGTTGGTGTAAGGGACAAAGAGTAGACCCATGGCTGAGAATCAGTGTTAATTTTGACAGCAAATTTTGATTTAGTTTTAGTCATAGTCTTCTGATGAAAATGTAATATAGTTTTAGTCATAATTTAGTCATCTGAATAGTTTTAGTCTAGTTTTAGTCGACGACATTATCCTAAGAATATAGTCGACTAAATCTACAGTCGATTTAGTCGACTAAAATATAAAGGGTGTAAAATGTAAATGCTTTTTCTTCAGGTCCCTTGAATTAGTCATTATACACACAAGTTATGGAATATTATTAATAATATTAGCATTAGCATTTCACCTGCTTCCCACACACCTGATCATTAACACCACCTTACTGAGATAATACAAGCGTTTTACAGCAGGACGCTCTGAAAGGTACAGGACAGTGTTCAGGACTAAGATCAGAAAAGGCTAATCCACCGCGGTGTGGAGATTTTCTCTAAACACAAACGCTAAACTGGGAAAAACACTTTACCCTGCATGACATTAAAATGCTTACCTTTGCGTGGAGATCTGGGTGACTGGTTTGCAGGTGTCGTTTAAGATTTGTCGTGTTTTTACCCGAGATAGTCGCCCCACATGGTTTATAGTAGGGATGCGCCGATCCGATGTTCAGTATCGGTATCGGTCTGATCCTGGCCTAAATTACTGGATCGGATATCGGAAAGAAATAAAAAATGCAATCCGATCTGACCCACATTAGCTGCATTACAGTTCTCCATCGTCTTCTTCTTGTGGGTCTGCAGTTGAACAAACCAGCTTAGAGCTGCATTACCACCACCTACTGGAATGGAGTGAGGATCAGGAGTTAGAAAAAACCCTCAGATTCTATGAAGTTCTCTGTCACTGCGACAGAATCCCTTTGACACTGAGCGATCATCGCTGACACCCCCACCACTCTCTGTCGTGTTTGTGTGTTGTGCTCGCTGTGCTGAGAATTTCAGCAGTAAATTTTTTCTCTATTTCAGCTCCCGGACATACTGAGCGCAGCTATTAGCACTGGTGACCGTCCGGTATCGGAAGGACCCCTTCCCCGTCAAAATATTTTTGATGCTTTAATCCCTGATTAGTGACTAAATATACACTTGCAGTAGAAACGTATTTAGGAGAATGTTTTTAATATAAAGCATTACAAGATTGCGCACACGCAGCCAGCAGTTGTTCAACATAAACATAAACACTGATAACACAACAACAGCAATCAGCTATTTTACGTGTAGTCTGTCTGCACAAGTGCAAACAGGCAGAGCCAGTGAGCTCAGATGGAGTAGACTAAATGTTTTTCTAGCGTCCAGATGAAGCTTTTCCCGCTGTAACATCCATTAAACCTTTACTGGAAAACAGCTGGAGGTCCTTCATCAACCACCTGATCAGTAAGTGAAGAAAAGAGATTTTTGTAGCTGCTTCATCCACCCTGTTTGTTTCACACAGGGAAAAACTGCAGTACGGAAGTTAAAATATGCAGATGAACTGTTAATACGAAAAAAGTATTTCTTATCCAGTTACTCGGGTAATCGATGGAATAATCGATTGCTAAAATAATCAATAGTTGCAGCCCTATTGAAATTTGCAACATACCATAAGCCAATTCATCACCTTCTCACATAAGAGCAACAGGATTCAGGTGATAGAGCGACTGTTGTAAGTAAAATTTATTTATGTAGCACTTTACACAGACAAAAAGTCACAAAGTGCTTTACAATAATTAAAACACAATATCAAAAAAAAAACAAAAAACAGATAAAACATCATGTTAAAACATAACATTACCATATTAAAAGAAAAAGAATAAAAATAAAGTCAACAGAAAGTCTGGTTAAACAGACAAGTTTTCAGCTGTTTTTTAAAAGACACCACAGAGTCAGCTAAATGGAGCTGGAGTGGTAAACAGTTCCAGAGCTTTGGCGCCACAGCCTGAAAAGCTCTGCCCCTCCCTGGTCCTTAGTCTTGTATGTGGGACAACTAAAAAATTTCAATTTTGTTCTGTGAGAGACTGTTGAGTTATGTAAAATTGATCCAGGTATTTAAAAACAACTTTTAAAAATAATAATAGAAAAAAGATCAGATTTGTATCAGTATCGGCGATATCCAAATGTAAAATATCAATATCGGTATCGGACATAAAAAAGTGGTATCGTGCCATCCTTGGGTTACACATCGTTTTGTTTATCACAGTATCAAAGGACAAATGTGTCCATACATCGGTTCTTCTCCTTCTCCCTGCTGACACTGTTTACATAACTTAGTTCTATCGGAAGTAAAGACAAATCACAGGCTAGTTTGGTCTTCCCGGGTTTAGAGCAAATTTGTGCAACTGTGTGTTTGATTGGATGTTTTCCTAACTTGTCCCGCCTTGTCACAAAATTAAATCAGATCTGATTGGATGTCGTCCCTGCAAACATTTTCATCTTGTTCTCATTCGTTGAAGAACGTGTCAATTAATTTCACCATCGTTTTTAATCCTTTTCGGTAGTTTTCATTGAGTTTTCATCTCATTTTCGTCATAAAAAAAGGGTCTATGACGAAAATATTACGTAAATGAAACTAACACTGCTGAGAATGGCAGTGTCCGAGGCTGTTTGTATGGGTGCCAGAGGTTGGAAAAATACTGAAGGGCCACGGCATTGAGGGATTTGTAAGTTAGAAGGATCTTGTATGCAATAGGTGCACGTCTTCACCAACACTGTCTGCGTGGGGTCGAGAGTCCATGTGGAGGCTTTAGCCAGAGAGTTCCACTTCATAACCTGGAAGGAATTTACAGAGGAGGAGGAGGAAAAAGAGCAGTGAGATAAATGTGGAGCCGGGGGGATGAGATCCATCAATGGGCAGGTGCCAGGAGGTGTCGATGAATAGTTAACTTTTTCTTGGAAAAAGTCCAGGAACTTGTGACTGAGGTCAGGGGGAGTTGAAGGATGTGGTGGATAAATGGGGCGAAGTAACCGGTTGATGGTGGAGAACAGCAATCTGGGATGTCTTTGCTGTTGGTGGATGAGAGAGGATTAATAATGAGTCTTGGCCTGAGAAAAAGCGTCTTTTTTTTAACCTCACCTGGTCTTTATAAGCCTCCACATGCACTGTGAGACCAGAAATTTTGTAAATCCTCTCGAGTCAGCGACAGGAGGTCTTTAGAACACGGAGTTCTGTCGTGAACCATGAGGCGGAGCAGGTGAAGGAGACAGTCCTGTCATGTGCGAGTGGTGTGGTGAGCAGGGTGGACCCAAATGCAGAACTCGAGAGGCAAAACTGAGCTTAAAAGGTGACTTTATTGTAGATAATGTGAAATAAAATGCAAATGAATGGCACTGAAACATAACTCAAGCTGAATGGAAGACAGGATAAAACCACACCTTCATGAGGGAGGATGCAACAGAGAACAGAACAAACACAGGGGCTTAAATACACATCGGGGTAATAATGGGAGACAAGAAACAGGGGACAGGTGAACAGAATCTAACAAATTAAACAGGGGAAGCAAAACTAAACATAGGACACATAGGGAACACTGGACTGTCAAAGTAAAACAGGAAGTAAACAAAGACACAAACGCAGACTAAGCACAACATGAGGAAATAACATAGACAAGAGGCCAGGAACTAATAAACACTGAACACCGAGACACGGGAAGACAAGAAAAGGATACAAACCCCGACTAAACTCAAAACCATAACAAACTGAAGACCCACATGAAAGAAACCAAATGAACATAATCAGAGATACAACAAAACATAACCAAAAGAACACAAAACACTGGGCCCAGGATCATGACAAGTCCGGGTTTTGATGGGGACAAGGGAGTTAAAGCTACATAATAGGGCATAGTTATAATGGTCAACAAGCCCATCAATCATGATATTGGGGGGTCAGAGGCCAAATAGGTTGCTATCAGGTTGTTCAAGGCCAATGCACTAATAGTCTTGATGTTCCTGTATGTGATTTGGCGCACGGCTTGGGCAGAGGTACAGGAACAGAGAAGCAGACAGCAAGGTCCGGGCACTTCAGATTGGAAGGAGTTATTCCTTTAGAGCAAACCAGGTCCAGTGTGTGGCCTCTGATATGAGTGGGAACGTTATTGTGCTGTGTGAAATTAAAGCAGTCCAACAGAGAGAGGAATTCGCTAGTGAATGCAGCTATTGGAGTCAACATGAATATTGAAGTCACCAGCAAGAGTGTGGCTGGAGACTTGGGGGGGGGGGGACAAGGACAACCTGGAGCTGTGTGGATCGAGCCAGAGTAACAACAAGACTCTCAAAAGAGGTGATACTGGGTAGTGGTAGTTCTTTAACCGGGATGTCGGCTTGGTGTATAACAGCTAAGCCACCAACCCGACCTTTGGAGCGAGGTTTCTGATTGTAAACAAAGCCCGGGGGAGTGGATTGCGTGAGTGAGAAAAAGTCCTGTTGAATTTGTTGAAGTGTTCCAGTAAGTGATGATATCATGGATTAGTGGTGCTTTACTGTTGAGTTAACGGACATTCAGCACCCTGAAAGATGCACTGTTGAGAGCTGATTGTGAGGCAGGTGTGGCAGGAATGGCGCTGTCTATGCAAGCCAGAGCTCAGGATGCACGCTTTAAGTTTGCAGTGAAGTTCTTTTTGACTACTGGAGCGCCTGCCAGACAGTACAGAGGGTATATAACGGGGATGACATAGGAGTCTGAGGGATTTAATGGCAGCAGCACACTCTGGCGTGAATTTGTAATACAGGCTGCAAAGTGCTGAGGCAGAATATTTTAGAAGTACCATGTCAGAAGTACCAGAAGATAACAGGGTCCAATATGAAATAAAATCAGGCCAAACAGCACAGAAAGCAAAACTAATTTGTTGCGAGCTGAGAAGTAGCGACGTCCTCTCAGACCGGAAGTCTTAAGTCTAGCTTTTCATAAAAAGAACACTTTGGAGAAGTACAAACATTTTATAATGTCAGAGGACTTGATTGGTTATCACACTGTGTCCACAGACTGTACAGGAGCATCACACAGATACAGATTAGTGCTCAGTGACATCCAAATAATGTCCGAAAATTTCACTCAGCAAAGCAAACTTGTTAGACAGTCTGTTAGTGTAATTATCTGCTCAGCTTCATGTTATTTAACAGATAATTGCATTAAAGCACATTCACCGTCCAGAGGTCAAGTTCAGGATCCCTGTTAGCTGAAGTGCTAGCAGACAGCTAGCAACTATAGCTGCCTGTGTCACCATCCATCTGTCAGTCAAAGAGGCAAATAAATGAATAACAACAGTAAATGAATAATAACAAATAGATGAATAAATAAATAAAATTCACCTGAGCAGTTGTTATGAAAGGAGAAGTTATTTTGTGTCAGGCTGTGCTCATGTTTGTTTCTGCTGCAAAGTTGGACATTTGGAAGTCTGTAGGGACTGATTCACTGCTGGAGCCTGAAGTGGACACAAGAGAAACTGCAGTTTTTATCATCTGATCTTCATTTTCAGCCTCAGAGGTTGATGATTGGTTTGTTCAGCGCTCAAGTGTCAGAAACCAGAGATGTTGATAATGTTGATACTATGGATTGAGGCGTTAATGAAGCTGTAACATCAGGAAATTTGGCACTTGTGTTGTAAAAGTATAACTTATAGGGGGGAAAAGTTTTTGAAAGCCACCATCTATTTAAACCAGCAGTGCCTCAACTGATCAATAAGAACCAAAAGCTGCCAAGATTGTGGGCACATGTGTCTGCTGTCTGGTACAAACAAGTTCTTATCACTGTGAAAATCTTATTAATATGAGGCATATAGAGAGACAGACTGAACAGACTAAAGGTCTTTAATGAATCAGTCTGACTTCTTCAAAGTGATGCATGTAAAACCACATGAGCTACTTCCTGCTGTTGACTGCAGTCAGAAAGAGCCTTCTCACCACAGAGTGGACCTGAGCGTTCATACTGTGAGACAGTGTTCATTGTGCGCTCTGTGGTGAAATGTGTGAGTGTGCTCTAAAAGAAGATGGCAGCTTTGTGGTCATGTTTTAACACCTCTGCTGTGACCCAGCAGAGGTGTTAAAACATGGGGAGAGCTCTGAAAACTGATGCTATTAACAGACGTTATCACCTAATGTCTCATTAAACACAATTAAAAGCTCTAGTGTAATGCTATTGAAGTACTGTAGTTGTATCTATGGTAAGTTGCATGTGTTTTATTCTGCAGAGAGTCATCCAGCTGCTGTCTACACAGCAGTGAGAACAGAAGACGTCTGTTATGGACAAATAGCCATCAGACCAAAGAGGAGCACAGGTACAGCTGCTCTTTATCTTTCTGACTCAAGCTCAGGATATCAAGCTAAACACTCAGTTTATGTAAATTCCTGGTAGCCTAAAAAAATCACACTGCTCTAAACACTCAGCTTATCAAAGTTTTTCCACTCTTGGATCCATATGATGTCATCTCAGGTACAAAACCCCGCCCACCTGAGATCCAGCCAATCAGAAAGATGCTTTCTTAGAGGGGAAAATGTCACGGTCCAAGGTGGACCCGAAAACAGATGAGAAAGAAAAGTCATAGGACAGTTTAAGCAATTTATTGAACACAATAATAAAAGGAGAAACAACAGCAATAATGAGTAAACAGGTTTTCTGGGGGTTTCTCAGGAGACAGTCCAACTCCTTGCAGGCACATAAAGGGATCACAAGTGGAGGGGTCAGTCTAGGCAGAGGGAGAAGAGGAATAAGTCATTTGCTGGAGAGAGTGACCATTCATCTACACCCAGGGAAGAAGATGTGGAAAGAGTGGCTTACGTGAGGAAGATGGTGGGAAGGTTGGCTCTGAAGCTTTTTTCCAGGAGGGCAGGAAGGCTGAGAGGCTGGGGGAGTCTCAGTAGTGAGTGAAGGAATAACCAGTCTGGTTGATAAGAATCCAGGATGTGAGGCACCAAACTCCTCTATTCAACAAGAGACACGAATAAATAACAGAAAACCTTTTACTAGCAGAACCTTAAATGCAGGAGTGGTACGTGAGAACTCGCCACAGGTGTGCAGGGCCTCTGAGCATCAGCCTCCATCTGCACCCTACAAAGGAGGAAAACCAGTCTGCCAGAGCCCTGAAACAAGGAAGAGAGGAAGAGACAACCACAACAACACACTGATGTATGACAGAAAAGCTTTCTCAGACAAATGAACTGAGCGGCCGCACTAAGCCTCAGTATAAGATAAAGAAATATTATTTTGAACTGTAAGTCATGGAAATGCTGCTGCAACAGAGCAAATACATATCAGGCTACATCCAGTGATGTACAGACTGAATACTTGGAGAAGTTTGTAGAAGTCTGAGAAATCTTCTGTCAGGGTGGAGAGAAGAGAGGGAGAAGCTGCAGTTCATAAACTAATAAATCTGTATGAAGCTCTGTGACTGGATCTGAACTGGTTCCAGTACAGTGTGAACTGGGACTGTGTGATGCAGAGAGGTGCAGGCTGGAGGTCTTGATTGAACTCCAAAGCTTGTAATCATGTTTCCTGTTGTTTGAACTGTGTGTGTTTGTGTTCAGACTTTAAACCAGAGCCAGACGTCGTCTACTCTTCACTGAAGTAGTCCACCAGTCCAACCACTGACGTCCAGGTGCTGCTCTCTGACTGCTCCCCCAGCACCTCACAGACCATCCACATGTTAAGATTTGTTCCTATTTTTTTCATTTAATTAGACTTAAGTGACTAAAAAAATTTGTTTCTATTTTTAACTGGAGCTTTAAAGGTTTATTTTGTTGCTAAAGCAACGATGGGAAAATAGACACGTCAACATTTATTAATGTTCTCAGTAACTTGTTGTTTTATTTGTTGGTTTTTGTTCACGCAGCAGAGATGTGGTTTCTATGTGGTTTCTATGCAGGATTAATAAACTTTGCTCTTTTTCTCATGTGGTTCTGTGTCTCATCAGTGGAACATTTGACTTGGTTGTGGTTAATCGATACACACTTATTTTCAGTACCAACAAAGACAAAACAATAACCCACAACAACAGCCACATTTTTCCAGTGGCTTCAAACTGCACATAAAGCTTCAGCACAGAGTGTGTGAAGAGTTTTAATGTCCTTATTTGCTCATTCACCCACAAACCAACAGCATCCGATCATGGTGTTACGTCTTGTGCCGATGCTCCGAGGCCTGTAAAAGGGGGAGTGTCCGAATGAAGCCTGTGTCGAGCATAGACAAATATATCTATGGTGTCGAGGCCCGTATCGTTGTTGAGAAAATCACGTGACAAAAGCTAAACAAGGCCCCGTTTTCTAAAATCACATGACTGCTTCTTTATATGATTTGAATTGCTGAAAAGGACGTGGGAGACAGAGGAAGCGTTCTGGGTGATCCAAGTCTGATCCACTCTTACAGCAGCAGAATCAGAAGCACCTGGATCCTGTACAAATTAGAATTTCAGTTTCTGCACCCCTGCTACTTCAGTCTTCTGTGAGAGTGTTTCTACGGCTGTGGAAGTTATACCAAAAAGAAAGAATCGCCTCAGTTGTTTTTATTCCTGAATACATTTATTCCTGAATAAATTTGTAAAAAATGTTTTGAATCATGTATAATTTTCTTTCCACTTCACAATTGTATACCATTTTGTGTTGGTCTTTCACATTAAATTCCAGTGAAATATATTTATGTTTGTGGTTGTGACAAAATATGGAAAAGTTCAAGGGGTATGAATACTTTTGCAACCTACTGTATAATGACAATAAAGTTATATTCTATTTTATTCTAAACACACCACATACTGTCTCTATACTATACTGTATATAGTTTTGATGTGTATATATATATATATATATATGTGTGTATATATATATATATGTGTGTGTGTATATGTATATGTGTGTGTGTAATTTTGTATATAGTGTTTTCTATTTTATTTCATTTTATTTTACTTCATCCTTCTCTGTACCTTAGCTGCTGTTATATGCAAATGTCCCCGTTGTGGGATCATTAAAGTTTATCTTATCTTATATTTTATTTATATACCATGATCAGCATAGATTTATTTAATCTGGCTGACAATAACTTCAATGGAGATTTCTTTATTTTTTAGGGCTTGTCATGTCTGGCAGTTTTCGCAATCAGAATGATGATCCGAGTGTGTTAATGTACCAAACATATTTGCTTTTACAAAAAGAGCTCTATAAGTTTTCTATCAGATGTTCTTGTTAATTGTATTTTGATTTTTACTTCATTTTTTTTCAATGGAGATTTTGACAGAATTGCATAATTATGCTAAAAGATCCCCCAGCCAATGTGTAACATAACAGCAAGGATGCTGTACATCAACTGTCCAGCAGATGTCAGCACTCCTAAATGAGCTGTTAAACGGGGCTTCGTGTGTTCACGCTTTTGGCTAATCAGTTAGCCGGAAAGATTCAACACATTCACGGGGCCTCATTATACCATCACTAGCAGCCGCTGGCACCGCAACATTTTTCTTTTTCATTGTTTCATCTTAAACAAATAAACAAAAGTTTCTGGTAGCAGCTTCTTAAATCTGAATATTTCTTGCCTTTTTTAGTCACTCCAAAATTTTAACTTGGAGCTTTTGTCTACTGGTCAAAAACAAAGCAATTTCAACATGTTAACCTGGACTCCTGAAAACAATTACTGAAAATTTCCAACTGTAGTTTATCAATAATTTGTAAGCAAAGAGGAGAGTAAACCTCGTTCTGTCGGTAGACTCAGGCTGGACTTCCTATTGGACCACATCTCCTGAACCAGCTCAGAGTTCCTCCAATCAAACCAGCTTTAAAGTTTGCTGCCATCTACTGGTCAAAATTGGTTGTTACAACAGAGAGACTGCTTCATGAATGATAACAATTCAACCTCTTAACATCCACTGGCTTGGGTCAGGGTTAGGCTGCATTTTACTCACATGCCAAACAGCAGGTTCAAAAAATGCACTACCATAAAAAAGGAATCGAAAAGGCCCGTCACTACTGGAGAAAATAGTCTCGGGAGCTTCAAAAAAGGTGGTGGACTTCTTTTGGTTTCTTGAAGATGTCTCACCCCTCATCTGAAAGGCTTCTTCAGTTCTCAAACCAAAAGGTGGAGAGACCCAGGTATTTAAACCCCTGTGGGTGTAGTCCCGTGGAGGTGGTTCTGACCCTCTATTGTTCATGTGCATAATCACATGTGCCAAGATGTGAAAGGAGATGAGGGTCATTACAATCAGGGGTATCAGGTGAAACTAATTTCGGACTTTGCTCCACTGTATCATGTGACCTATTGGGGTCACTGGAACAAAGGTGTGAATGGGGGTTGGTATGTCTGTGTAGATTCTCAGTCATCCAGGTCATAGTAG
>JASGAU010377053.1:0-19336 GCA_030220045.1 Australoheros facetus
ACACCTGAATCAAATGGCTGAATTACCTCCTCAGTATGCAGTCAAGTTCTCCAGAGTCCTGCTAATGACTTCTATATTTGACTCAGGTGTGTTGAAGAAGCGCCACATGTAAAACCTGCAGTACACCAGCCCTCGAGGCCTGGATTTGAGGATCCCGGCTCTAGTATGTAAGTAGAGCTTGTTTTTAAAGTGAAGAGTGCTAATTGAACCGTAACCTGGATCGCAGTGATTGGTTGATCCTGGTCCAATCAAATGCTGCCATTCTTGCCCCCCTCCCTCCCCCGATCCTTCCGTACATCCACAGTCTCAGCTCACACATAGCGGAACACGGTGAGTGTCCTCTGCAGCTTTTACCTCTGAGTAAAACTACTAATTTAGTGGGTACTTATCCAGGCTGTGGCTTTCTTGGTTTGATAATTAGTTCATGAGCATGCGGCTATCTCTGATGAGACAGTGGAGTTACTTCTGGTTCCACTGAAATAAGATAATACTGGTTGTAAAGTAGCTTAGCTTCGAAGCTAACAACTAACTAACTAACGAATTATCGGTACAAATGTGGTTTGCGCTTCGTCTATTTTAACATCCGAGTATATCTCATTTGTTTTCATATGCTTAGTAGGTGATCCACTTGCTAACATAACCTTAGCGAGACTCGTGAGCTTCAGATGAAACTGAAAACACTATTTTAGGAGTTGAGTCTTATGCTAACTGGCTAGCTAACTTATTAGCTCCCGGTGTTAGCTAAACAGTTCCATTACCCGTAACACAACTTATAATGGAGTTTGTCAAACCGGAGTTAACGTTAAACCGTGAACTTGATGACATTTCTTCCGCCGACGTTAGGTAACGCGACGTTTGTCCCGCACAACCTCGCCGTGTCTTTTCCGGGCTAGGACGTTAGCTAGCTCTCACCGGAATGTGCTAGCAGAATGCTAACATTTGAGTTGTCGTAGTCGGGCTACTTTTGGGACATCTTAGTCTCTCAGACTTGGCGTTCAGATCACATTTGATTCATATTTACCCGTTCATACTTCTGTCTGACTGGTTGATTTAATAAGCTTGATGGTGAAGGTCTGCTCCGCTGAGAAACTAAAAGCCACACCCTTCCTTTCGAAACTAACTACGGTACAAAAGTTATGCCGAAAACAACTTCAGATTTATTTGTCACATGCAAACCTTCCGTTTTAATGTATAAAGTTTTACTTTAAAGACTTATATTATATTTGTTTAAGGAAGTTAGGTCAAAGTATTTTTGAGCTTTTAAGTTGAAATCCTTTTGCCCCCCTGTGGCTCTGACACATGAAACTTCAGTCTCTGTCTGAGGGTTAGAAACACAAGGCTAAAAAAAAAAAAAAATCAGTGTGATTTTTAATATTTAAGAACAGCCGAATTTACTATCTGCGTGTTGATCAGCAACAGATCCTGTATGCAGCGAGTAACTTCCTTTGTTTTGTAACGTGATAACTGACCTTAGCTTCTTTAAATCGCCATAAAGTCATCCATCTAGAAGTACCATCAGCTCTCCACGTGATTGCACAAACGCAGGACAGCCGGGTTTACAGTTCTTCTGATCACCTCCTTTATTTGTCTGGTGTAATATTTGCTCTGAATGAAATGTTATTTTTTTCCTATCAGGTGTTAAGAGATTGTAATAAACCATATTTATGTTGAGTAGAGGATGCTTGGAATTTTTTTTCAGAACAAAGTGAGAAATTTTCTGCTGATTTAGTATACTGTATGATAAATGTCCTGCAAATAGATTAATCATATTTTCAGTTCTGTTGAACTGATTAAGTAGCATGGCATCGCAGATGACCGATAGCATGGCTGCTAGGCAGCAGAGGAGCCTATCTATCCTCTGTAATGTACAATGTGTGGCCCAAACAAAGAGAAACTCACACTCTTCTTATGGAAGCTTGTTTCCATCGGTGGGGGTGTATTTCTTGGCAGCTTCCTGACTGGCAGAGCTAAGTTTGAGTTATTTTCTCAGAAGTTTGAGTAAGTTAAAATTTTAAGGAAGTTAAGGAGACAAATGCTGTCACATTATTCTCTGATTTAAAAATCAGTCCAACAGTTAGAAATATCCTCATTTGATGCTGATTATGATGGATCAGTACAGCTCCTACACACACTCCAAAGCACACAGAAGTCCGTGTGTGAACCCCACGTACACTGACATGTGTTGCAGGTTTGGTTATATGTGAAGGTGCAACATGAAACTTGGCAGATTTAATCATGAATCTCAATAATGCAATAAAGTAACAATGAGAAAATCACCTTGAGTGGGGAGCTATTGCCAATCACTTTGACCACCATTGATCCTTGACATCATCGTCCATCAGCACAATCCTAATGGATGCGCTGGTTCAATACCCTCTGTTTGGGGGGGATCTTTGGTGGCATGATTATCATCCATTGTCTTCCGCTTCCTGTGCTGGTGCTTCAGAAGTTGAATTTCTTTTAGTGCAAGTGGTGCGAGCAAAGCGAAGCAACAGATCCATAATTCAGTTCCACAGTTCAGCAATGCGTGACATGACCCAACTCAAAGTAAACGAGTTGTGAAGGTGCTGAAGCCTGAAACGCATTACGCGAGCCATGCCTTAGAGCTTACTTTAGTCAGTGAAAATATGGATCCTCCATCGAACCTCCAGTCCAAATTATGCGTTCAGCGTAAGTTACCACAGTGATCAAAGCAGGTTAAGAGAGCCCCTTTCGGGAAGCTGAAAACATGGCATCACATTAATCTCATTTTGTAGTGCCACTCCTAAGAGGAGGCAATAAAATTCTTCTTGTAATTTATTTTCATTATGAAAACAAGCTATTTAATATAAAACAATTATTTCTGTTTCACAGTTACACTCTCATTTGTCTAGTTTTATAAATTCAGTGACCTCTTTCAAGTAATGTCAACCCCAACCTGTGGCATGTTTTGTTCAGTTTTCTTCTGTATTTATAGGTTGAGTTCAAGAAAATATGCTGTTTGAAATAAATAAATTAAGTGGCCAAATTCAATTTGCAGTTGTATCAAATCATAATTGATATTCTTGCTGTACATTAATGTTTGTAATGGTTTGATTTGGAACTTTTTTTTTTCTGTCTGAACAGTTTGGCGTGGCCTCTCTTGCTGGCTCCTGAGTGACCCTTGACCTCTTCCCTTTGACATCTCTGTACCTGAGGATCTGTCAGCCCCTCCTCCCCAGATGTAGAGGGAGTTGTCATCTGCAGCAGCCGTGTACACAGTACGCTAAGCTCTTTGTACAGAATGAAAATATGTTCAAATCCAAGTGTCTCCTGTGGTGGATGAGCTGCTCAACTTTTTAACATACTGCATAGTTTTGTCTTTTTTTCTTTCTCTTTTTTGTCTTTCTTTTTAACACAAGCCCTCAAATCTATAAGTATTTAAACATTTCAGAAAAGAATCACTCTGGAACTGACAAATATTTCAGTATTAACTTAAGCTTAGGATCAGGACTTTTTTCATAGCAAGTATTTAGCAGCATATTAATGACTAACCTTGCGCTGTGGATGGGTTCATCTCAGACCTTGTCAAAGGTTTCCAGCATCTTCTTTCTGTCGTATGATGGTGCCTGCCTCTGCCTGCTGGGAACCCTCAACGTGGGCTTTAGTTGAGCACAGTTTAATCCTCATGCTATATCTTCCCTATGCTAATGTTGGCCTCTGTAGCTAGCCCGGAGTTAGCAGATCATTATATATCAACTAGCCCAACTTTACTAACCCTCCAGGTGTTACTGGGATTTTTCTTCTATTATACATTTCTTTATTTTAGAACTAAAAATCACTTTCAGATTGCATCAGGAAAGGCATCCTGTGTAAAAATCTGCCAGATCAAACATGCACAGTTACCCACTATGGCGACCCCCTTGTGAATAAGGAAGCAGCCAAAAGTATCTTTTTGCTTAAGCCAGAACATGGTTTGTTATCTTTAGATGGCAACTAGTTAGCTAACTTCCTGTTCAGTTTTGGAAATTTTCTTTGTCATGAATGCCTGGACATTAATCTTTAGTGTAACATCTGGGAAAATAATGACTAGTGATGTGCAATATTAAAAATGAATTGTGAGCGTCTTTGTTCATTTGTAAATGGAGTTGGATATTTACTTCTCAGCACTTCCAGCATTTACAGGGAGGTGCTCTCATTACCCAGGTCAGCAAAAATTAATGAGTGGGATTAGTGAAGGTGGTCGCAGCTCGAGTGCTCGATACAGCCACTGTTTGAGTCCAGGCTTGTATCTAATCAGGAGGAGGCTTAGGTTTCTTATCTGATGTCAAGGCTTTGAAGCAAGTTTTATTACACCTACCGGTACATAAATTAACATTTTAAACACAGTGTCATTTTCCGTTACCTTCATTTTTATGCATCAACAAATTCATCAGGCACATGATGGCGTCTCTACATGCACACCTCCCGTCCTCGCCATAGTAATGATTTCAGCGTAATGGTCATGCATGCATGCTCTGATCTGTTTTCTGTTTGTATGCTGTACTCGAGTGGAGAAGGGTCATTACAATGGCGCTTTGTAGAGTGCCTCGTGTGCCTACCTCACACTGTGGGTTTTTGGTGATGCTTCATACGTCGTCGTCGTTAGAATTGCAAATGCTGTTCGAGTGTGACAGAGTGGTTTTTGTATTGTTTGTCTCAACATTTGACAAAGGTCCCACAGACCTAGCATAATTAGTAGATTCAAAGAGGCTCTCAAATGAGATTTTACCCTGCATCGCCCCCTCTTTGACATTTATACATCAAATGAACATTACATTTGCATTTCAGAGTAAAATTTAAAAAACACCTCTCTGTAGCACTGCTTTTAAACTTTGCTTTGTCAGTGTTATTGGTCATTATGACTGCATTTTCAAGTTAAAATGAAAATTCTTCAGTCGACTCTCAAAGCACACAGGAAGTTCATCAGATCGCCTGAAGTTTTCTCTGAAATAATCAGACAGGCAGCAGACAAAAATCCACAACCATGACGATAAAATGAGAGGGGGTAATTTAAATGGGCAATTATTATAATCTCACTTTGTATTCACTGAGTGGTTTCTGGAGGATAGCGGGCGGATTTAAGTTAAAATGCCCGTCTTCATCCTAAACATTTTCATGCCTTTGACATCTCCACTCTCCTCTGCCAATATTTTCTAGGTCATGCTTACTAAAGTGTGTCAGACTGATGGAGTTAATGATGGGTCATTCTCCATGGCCTTTCTACTCTGTATTATAATGAGATGGAGTTATTTGTGGCACTGCTGCTCCTATCTGCTGACTGCAGTGTCACTTTCAGGATCTGCCTCACTGTGTGCCTCAGGTTAATATTTGTATGTCTGTTTTGTAGATGCACTTCTTTATTCAGTTTTACTTCTAGGAAAAACACTGGTTTGAATTCCTGGAGAGAAGGAACCATTCTTTATTTTTTATGCAACTTGATTCTTTTTTTTAATTTAAAGAGGTGACGCCCGTATCATCATGGCAGCTGAAGTCTCTTGATAGTGGGTGGGAAGGCGAGGACATTTTTTGGCAGAGGAATGATTAGGTTTCAATCCTCCGAGGTCAACAGTGACTTCTCATTGTTGGGGGTGTTCACACTGACATCAGCTCAGTCAGTAGATTAACTGCTTGAAATGCATTGTGCTTATCTAAAAAAGTGCTTTTCAAATTTTTTGCCTCTCAGGAACCTGACAGAACCAGAGAGCAAGTTTCTATGCCATCTGTATGCAGATGTTAGCATGCAGATGTTTGGATGGAGTCGATTTCGCATTACAAGCACATTGTTTCTACACTGTTTAGGCACAGTTTACTATCCTGTTCTTGTTCTTTTGTGCAATAAAAATTGAATTGCCATAACTCAAAAGTTGGAGACCATTATTTTTTTTTTTTCAAAAACTGAATTCAACTGATTATAGCTCAATTGTGCAGGGAAAAAAATACACTTTGGTTGTTTGGCTGTCTGCTCATCATGCAGATAATTGAAGAAACTTCAAGTAAGTTGATAATTGTAACTGTATAGTGTTAGCATTAGCCAACTTCTTCTGCTTTTGGGCTGCGGGCTTTTTACATCTCTGGTCATCTGAAGCTGTAACTTTCTCCAAACTCTACTCGCATTTTATCTTTACCAATCTTTGGATAATGGGTCATATGCACTACTGGTTAGTTGTTACTTGGTTCACACAAGAAAATTAATCTTATTAGTCTGCTTGCTGTCTTTGAGGACCTGTGAAGCAACTCGCTCTCATAATTTTCGTCATCCAGCAACTGTACAAACAATTCACTTTGATTTTTAAAATTTTTTTTTAAGGAATTGTTCAGTGGAGATGAATGCATACAGTAAACTAGTGATCTAGAAAATGTTTCACTTATTCAGAGTGATGTCACAGAATCCCACGGCAAGCCTGTAAAAGTGTCAGATTTACTGTCACGTTTCCATTGTTAAAAACCCTTGATTCTAATGGAATTTTAAATGTGATGATTTCAGTCATATTCAAGTGCTTCTTAAGGATAATTTGGGAAAAGCTCCAAGCTTATGTAGTATTTCCTCTGTAGTTGAAAATAACACATTGTTCCTCTGTCTGATTTTTATCATCCATCCTGTCCTTTTCACAGATTCTTGTGCTGTCCAGTGAAGTTGCCTACCATGCGCGAGTACAAGCTTGTGGTACTAGGATCAGGAGGCGTGGGAAAGTCTGCACTGGTGAGTGCATATTTAAGTGGCCCTAAAATTCACCAGTAACACGATTCATGGAGAAAGCAAACATGCATATTTCCCTAAATGTAAAGAAAAAAACCTCCTTTTTCCTAATGTTTTCTCATATATAGACTGATACAATAGTGGATGTGCATATTAAACATGTCCAAAGTTTCAGATAATGAGCTCAATATAACACCCTGTATCACTCTACTGATGGGCACCGGTTGGATAAGCCTGTAGAACCATGGAGCGCTTCCTCTTTCCCGTTTTCTTTTAAGTACTCAACTCTGTGTAAATAAAAGTGCAGAAGCTCCACCCACCTGCTGTTCATACTTTCTATTTATGAAAAAAGCTGTACAATAAGCTCTTTGTAAGGTGTAATTTATTATACAGCTGTTGTGTTAGACTAAAATTATGACAAAGGCAATCAGTCTGTTATATTACTCAGCAGAAATCTTTGCATTTTCCTGTGATTCTGACCATAAGAAATAAAAATCACATACCAAAGAAGTTTTCTAGCAGAGAAAAATCACAAAGACTGCTATTTAAAAAAACAGATCTTTTTACACATTTTTTTTTTTTAAACAGGGTTTAATTAATTCAAACATACCAAATGACTAGAAACAAGTGGGAACTGCAATGATGTCTGAGTAAAGTAATGGACAAGTTGTGCTTCATTTCACTCAGGCTCATTTTGAGGCATTAGAAGCCCTGAAAATGCATACTATGCTTGAATAAATAAAACTTTGATTAACAAAATTGGTTATGAAATTAATTATTTATTGAAAGTGAGGAGCAAATTTTACTTTGAGGCTTCCTAAAACCTCTTTGGGTGGAGCATCAAACATCCCTCTGAAAGAAAAGAAAAAAAAAGTCATCTAACAAATTGGCATCTAAGTGTATTTAATTGCTTTAAATGAAAAGGTCAGTACACAATATCTGCATAGGACTGTAGATAAAGCTTTAAGAATATCAAAAATTGAGTTCGAATTAAGTGTCTTATTATTTAAGGACTTAAAGTTGGATTAAATGTTGCTTTAGTCAGATTGTCTTTGTAATAAGTGTGTTGTGGCCACATCCATAAAACATAAAGGCTCAGCTGGTCACAGACACACCCGAGGCTCACTAGACCAACAGAAGTTGTTTTGTTTTAAACAAGAAATAAAATGGACCAAAGGTCTGGAGTACTGGCCAAAAGAAAAAAAAAAGATAGGAGGTCCATCCTCGCAATGGGCTCTAGGACCTAGAACTTTCTTCCATAAACTAATGAAAATAAAGAAAACCCCTACAAAATAAAGTAGGGATCTGGAGATGCTGAAGAGCTTCTTGGTCAAGGGAAGAGGGAGAGAGAAAGCCAGCCACCTCTAAATAGGAGCAGAATAATCCATCAATAGTCCAACTGACACACCTGAGAAAAAAGGGGGAGATGACCAGAAGTGTAGAGAGAGGGAAGAAGTATCGGATTGGTGATGATGTCCTGTGTTAACGTTCTTTCCCTTTTCTTTTGTCCATTAGACAGTCCAATTTGTGCAAGGCATCTTTGTGGAAAAATATGACCCCACAATAGAAGACTCCTACAGAAAGGTATGACATATCGAACACACCACCGGACTTTATGGACACTTTCAAATAAAGCAAATCATATAAAACGTTTGTTTTTACAGCAAGTCGAGGTCGATGGGCAGCAATGTATGCTTGAAATCCTGGACACAGCTGGAACTGTAAGTCAAACATGGGCTGGATAGAGGGGTGTTTCTAGGTAAATGCAGGCAGGCTGCTGATGTCGTGTGTTGTTCTTTTTAGGAACAGTTCACGGCTATGAGGGACCTGTACATGAAGAATGGCCAAGGCTTTGCTTTGGTGTACTCCATTACAGCGCAGTCGACGTTTAACGACCTGCAGGACCTCCGGGAGCAGATCCTGAGAGTAAAAGACACAGAGGATGTGAGTTTAACACTCTTTAACTTTCTAATGTGTTCTCACACTTGTGATGATTACAATTAAGTGATGAAGTAGTTTAAGTAAGAGTAACTGTGAACATAGCAGCATGGTAGCATTAAAATAGCAAAGGTGATCATATCTGTAATGTGAGAGTTGCCCATTAAAAATAATCATGTTTGTCTTCACTGTCCTATGAGAACAATCTATTCCCAAACACGACCTCTTCCTTTTTTTAAAAAAATTGTTATACACATCACTGGGGTTAAAAGTTCCCATCCCAGTTTCCTACTCACCAAGAATTTCTTCCTTCTTTGCCAGAAAGTTGTTATGGAATACCAAGAAAAGCAACAAACCTTAATTTCTACTTTAGCAATGACCTGAAGGATTACTTAACAAATTAACAAAAATGGAAAGGATCAGCCATTTAATCAGTCAGACCTGTTGGCAGTTGACATAGCTAATGTTTATTAGGGATCTTGTGGAGACTAATTTACTAGTTATTTAAATGAGAGAAAAGAATTAGACTAGTGGACTAGTCTGAGAAACAAACAAAAACCCTCAAATCATTTAAAGCTAATGTGGATTTAAGGAGCTAAATGAAACTGTTAAACTGTTGTTCACCTGATATCCACCCACCTATATATGTTCACTAGTTACAGTAAGCTAAATCATTCTACCGGGCTCCTCACACTGGCAGGTGTGTGTTTGAAGAGACACACACACACAAAAGATAGTTAAATGTCACAGTCAAATCGCTCTTCTTTTTTTTTTTTTTAAATATTCAATTACATAATCAAATTTAGAGTATTCATTGACATCCCTAAAATGAATGTGATACATCCTTTATTTAAGTGAAAAATTTAAGTTAACTACCAACAAATACTGAATAAACGAAAAATATCATCACCGACTGTCAGCCAGATTGTTTAAAGCAGGGGTCGGCAACCCGTAATCCAGAAAGAGCCATTTAAACCCGGTTTACACGGAAAAGTCGCAAATACTAGCGGAAGCCGGTAGCCGCTTCCGGTAGCGGTTACCGCGAGTGACACATATATTGAGAAACTAAAATAAATAAAATGATTTTATTTTAATATTTCAAGATCACACTAATGTTCCAATGTCAAACTACAACAAAAACCGAACTGAGAAAAATCAAATGCACTTAAACTGGATACTTATAATTTACTTCCGCGAGCCGCACAGAGCCGCACATTAAGCCTGGATGAGCCGCAGGTTGCTGACCCCTGGTTTAAAGTATTGGTATTGGCCCAGAATTTCACAATCACCTTAACAAAAGTAATTGCAGCTGAATTTGCTCTTCATTCCTTCTCAAGTAATTACATAAAAATGCAGTTTTAAAAACAAGCAGGCCTGTTTTCATATAATCCTGTTTGAAATAGTTTATTTGGTTTTAAATGTTGGAGCATTTCCTTGAGCCATAAACTGACTCTTTTTAAAAGTATAAAAGATGACCCCAGGCAAACACCTGATGTTTTTGTTTCTAGGAACTGAAATGTCTGTTTTCATTGGACAGTGATGATATGTTGGGAGAGTATAATGAACGCATAAATGTTGTAATTCTCTGAGGCTCCTCAGTCTGCAGAGGGATGACTCTGTATAATCTGCCCTCATCACCTCTCTATCATTAAAGTCAGCGCTGTGGGAGAAGAGGGCAGAGCGAAGGGGGGCAGGAACTTTGTGACAGGGTGGAAATGTCAGAGCTGCTGTTGCTGCTCTCTCTCGTCTCCCCTCTTTTTAGAGAGCGGAGATGGAGCATGCTGAGTGTGTGCTTTTTATTTATTCATAGCAGGTTGCTCAGCTGGTCTGTGTGTCTCGGTTAAGGTCTCTCTTTGCTGAAACCTTTCTGCTCCTTAATATGTACATCTCGAGACAATATTTCTGTTTTCAAATATGATTTTGGTCATGATTTTGGAATATTTGTAATATGTTTTATTGCAGTTGACTTGTTTTCATAATCACTGAAAGCCAAAATTGTAAATGAGCTTGTAAAATCTGATAAAGGTAATGCAAAACCATCCACATCTTCACAAAATCAACTCTCTGGCCAGGTTGCTGAAACTCCTAATAAAGCCTTAACTAGCAGGCATGTGTATTTATTGAGAAAATGAACCATTCCCTTTTATTATTTTTGTGCAATTTTACATCCATATAAAAACAAAACTGAACTTCAGCACTATTTTGGAAAGCCTTCTGTGTTTTTGAACATATCATATTTCCACTAATCCATCAGGTTCCCATGATCCTGGTGGGAAACAAGTGTGACCTGGAGGATGAGCGTGTGGTCGGGAAGGAGCAGGGTCAGAACCTGGCCCGTCAGTGGAACAACTGTGCCTTTTTAGAGACTTCAGCTAAATCAAAGATCAACGTTAATGAGGTACGTACTAATAACAGACATATAGCACATATGGTATGTTTCTGTTCATTATGCTTCCGCACCAGTGACAGCTGTGACTGCAGGCCTTCATACGCTAATAATGATAAAATGTCACAACTGTCTGGCAGGATATAATGACGACCTTTGACGTTTGTGAAATGTCATATCTTAAACTTCAGTATGCCATCATGATGCTGTAAATCTGGCTGTTACACAATCAGATTTTTCCCCACACGTTTATTATAGCCAAAATAAATTAGAAATAAAATTGCTATTGATCAAAGTCATCCTTAATTTTTGCTACTGTGCTTCTTGCCTCTAGAGATTTGGTGTGGGGTTGCTGTGAGCCAGCTGTTTTAGGGTGGTATTTATCACCAAATTGAGTTGTATTTATGGTGGTATGGGGGCAGGGGTCCGTGTGTGTGTGTGCGTGCATGCGGAAGTAGGTTCACCTTATGAATTAATAATGAATACCATATATACTTTGTGATAATAAATAACAGAGCAGTAATCAGCTCTCACTCCAGTAAGATTCTCATCCCGTGGATGGACTTCATCGCCTCTGTCCTTGAAGTTTGTTGGTAACAGTAGTCCCTCTTCTGTTCTGTACCCTCTAAAGGAGCATCCACACAGGAAGTGATTCACTCGTCACTTGTCACCTTGTTGCTGAAGGATAGTCACTATAGATATCCCAGTATCAGGTTGCTTAGGTTACCCTCTAATGTATTACTGCCCTCTCAAATGTCAGTCAAAGGTGTCGTTTAGTCTCACTGATAGTTGGGAGTTGGGAAAAGTGACTGCTCACTCAGTATTGCCAGTGGTTATTTCACCCTGAGCCACTTTGCTGAAAGTTACTTCCTGTGTAGACACCCCTTTACGTTTAGCGTAGCAACACCAGTTCTCCACCTTCAGCAGGCTGTGCTTATAACAGCCCCTTCAGTTTGTAGTTTGCATTTTGCAGTTTGCAGATCTTCAGGGCAGAAGGAAAACCACTGACATCAATTGCAGTCCAAGATGGTTGATTTGGAGTGTGTCCACCCACGGGACGAGAGACTAGAGACAGATGAACAACACTGAAAACAGCCATAACAGCACCCTCACTACCCTGTTAGGAAACAGGGGAAAAAAATGATGGGAAGTGCTGGAGCTAGCTGGTTAACAGTGATTGAACTTTCACAAATTTAAACATTCATTAAACTAAATTTTTATCTATCACTCTCACTCCAGTGCAATGACAGATTAAAGGAAGTCTAGCATTCAGTATCCTGAGCCACAGCTGCTCAAAACAATTTGACATCCTTCAATCGTTCCTTCAAGTTTTTTAATAACTCTGAAATTTGAGTCACTTTGACATTGTGTGCTTATCTGCAGGATTACGCACAGCTCTGATTACCTTGCTCAGTCAGTAAACATTAACAATGCTAACACCAGCAGCTTTCTTTCCTTGCAGGTTATCATCAACAAAGGTGTGCAGAATGTGATGATAGATCAGTTCGGTCAAGCGGTTATATGCCAACTTACTCTGACACAGCCAAAATACACAAAGTACTGCAGAACTGTGCTGGCTCACACAGTTCTCATCTGTCTTACTTTCCATTTTGCTTGTTTACAACTAATTATTACAAAGAGAGAGATAAAGATAGGGGTACTGTAAGCTAACCAGCATTTTATATGGATAAAATATAAAATTGGTTTTTATATAACGCTTTTCTGCTTGGGCACTCAAAGCGCTTTTTATCCAACATATCTCAACCACCCATTCATACAAGCACGTTTTTTTTTTTCTATGTTTAAGTGCTTTCTATCTAGCAACTTGGGGATACTCGATTTTTACTTTGGCATGCAGACTGGAGCAGCCAGGGATCGAACCACCAACCAATCCAGTTAGTAAATGACCTGCTCTATTTCCTGAACCACAGCCGCCCCTGATGTCACTGATATATTCAGAATTGTTTGTAGACAAAATATAGTGATGTGAAAATGGAGCAGCAAACCTCACTCATAGCCACAAACTGTAGACACACCTGACAGATGAGGTGGAGGTTAATGGAGTAGCCAGCATTAAGCGTTATACTAAAAGGAGCAAATTAACTGCAGGAAGAATGGACAAAAAGTTGGGATAATTAATAGCTCATTGTTGACTCAACAACGTAATACCACCCTAACCTGCACCTGTCAGAGTAACTCAGTTCTGTTGCTACAGCTGCCTCATCCACTCATCCCTGCAACGATACACTAAAACTGGTATTTTTGTGCCAGTTTTAGTGTATCGTTGTTAGTTATAATGTATACATGGCTGGCCTTTAAAAAAAAAAACAAAAAACAATAAAATTGATTTTTATTGATCAGTTTTTATTTGCCTAAAAACACTAAAAGAAGCTACATGATTAGATGGAGCAGTGAATGAAGCAAGAGAAACCATGTTCAGTGTCCACCATTTCATGCATTTCAGTGTTGTGTGTCAACAGGAATGTGTACTGATAACGTGTTTCCTGAGTGACTTTGCTTTATAGCATGTGCTGTAGCTTTTTCCATACATCCCAGAATATACTGAAAGCAAAGCTGAAACAGATCAAATCTTCTCTGTTGTAGATTTTCTATGATCTGGTGCGACAGATCAACAGAAAAACGCCGATGGAAAAGAAGAAGACAAAAAAGAAGTCAAGTTGCACACTGCTCTAAATTGCCATCCCACGGTAGCTCCAGGCCAGGTGAGTGGGTGTAAGAGCAAAATTTATTCCAGACATTTGCAAGGCTCCAACTGTGCTCTGAGCTCTGAGTTACCACAGAACATTTAGAAACCCACTGCAAAAATTATGGTGATTCAATTTTTTTTTTTTAACATTTATTTATTTTTTGTTAAGACAGGAAGCAATGAATTAGTGTTGCAAGTAACAAGATCTCTGCAGGTTTAATAGTGAATAATCTGCAGGAGGAATTGAATGAATCAAAGACCTCAAGTCCCCGTTTTCCTTTCTGTCACATCGCTCTGCATTTTAATTGGATCAAAGAGGGTTTATCGTGTTTTATATGAATTTTTTGAATGTGCTGGCTCCACCTGCTGCTGCTACAGTGCAACTGTAATGAAATCTAATTATAGGCAACACCGTTGGAGCTTGTTCTGGCTCATTCCTACAACAAATTCACTGATTTTTTTTCCCTTCAAATTATAAGTTAGATTTTTTTTTTTAAATATATATGTTTGTTTATTTTTTTCACAGGTTTGTCAGTATAAAACTTTGATTTATAGTCACCTCATAGTCTCCTCACTTTTAAATGAAAGTCAGCCACTGGAGACTTGCAACACTATAAATGTTATTTTCACTTCAGTTGAAGCAGACATAATGGTTCCTGTGATGGATTACAAAGTGTTAAACCACTCAGATAATGACTAAGAAACAGTGAGATGTCCTGTTTTTATACTGGTCATCAAGCAGACCAGTGCACTTCCCCTCCAAGTGATTAGGTAGCAAAATCCAGTCTTTGTGGGACTCTTTCAATATTGGAATCCTTTTTAGATTTATACTCTTCCCACTGTACCTCAACCAGGGAACACAAAGATGGATTTGTTGTAAAGGAGCTGCGACTTTGAAAGATATTAAGCTGGTTTCAGAATTAGTACTTTTGAAATGATTATCATATTTTATGACAAGTTTAGTGATTTCTGGAAGTCTGGCCTTTTAAAAGTTTTAAAATTGTGTTTTAATTCATCAGTTCTTAGATCAGTTTAGTGATTTCTGGAAGTCAGCAGTTTTGCTACTTTTTCTCCTGCCTTCTGACAGCTTCCACCATGTGTTGATTATATTCACCAAAAGTGCTCCTCCACATAAACAAAAGCAAACTGATGGAAAGGCTGAAGAACAGATAACTCAAATTGTCCTTTTGGTGCAACACTTGAACTGTGTTTGAATGTTTTTCTTTCCTCTGTGCTTCAGCACCTTTGCTGTTTACCTTCTTGTTTCCTGACAGTGATCATCTTATCAAATACAAACACCACATACACTGAACCTGGCATAACTCGGCTGCTAAAGCCTCAGACAAACATTAGGAAGGATTTTTAGTACAGAACGAGACTGTAGATTATCTCCTTAAAACACTGGAAGGGCTTCAGAGAGTTTTTTTTGTTTTGTTTTGTTTTTTTTCATGGTCTGAATTTATTCACTATTTGTTTTTATTTTATTGTTGAAAATTTACTATGTTTCGGAAACATGTGTCCTGTTGCAAATGAGACGCAATGTCTCAATGGGACTACCTGAATAAATAAAGGTTAAATTAAAAATATAACATGAACAGGAGATTAAAATAAGTAATAGTCTGTATCTTTATATGGGTACCTGACTACTGTGACATGCTTCTGAGGCAGGTATGACTTATCCACACTTGTTGTTCACGAAGCTGAGCATGTGACTCTTAGAGTGAGCTCTTAAGGCTTTAGGCACTAAATGCTGTTAATTCCAGTTTTTCATATCTCACTGGGATAAACTTTCTAAAGAAACTGACTTTCTGAAGCAGGGTCCACAAACTAATAAACTAGGGAAACGATGTTGTAAGGCTCCCCTTGTGTTGGATCTTTGTTAAAACGGGCAAACAGTTGTGATCAGTTGTTCTTGCAAAGCAGCAAATATGAATCCTAACGAAGTTGACATTTTTATGTTTCATGTGACATTTTTAGGAAGCTGCAACACAAACATAAACTGGGATAAGCAGCACTGTGACATTTTGGTGCCACAGTAAATCTCTTTGTAAACCCGAAACAAAGGTTCACCAAGAGGACAGACATTTTCAAGAGAGGTGGAGACTGAACATTTATGAGTCATTTCAAAACTTTTCTCATCTGCAGGAAGAAAGGTGACATTTTGTATGGTTTTGATGTAGCTGCTTCACTTTACAGATGCTGAGCAGTCGAACAATAAGTTAAAGGTGTATGCAGTATAGGTCTGGGGCTACATTTTCAGCAAATGCACTTATAAAAGGCTTTGACAAAATGACTTATTAGAAGGGGTGTCTATTTTTTTGGTCTAGTCATCAGATGTGACATTTTCAACACCCATCTCGCAAGGATGATCAATTGTCAATCAATTTCTTTCAATTTAAAGGAAGTTGGAGTTGGAGCATTAAGTGAAATGACAAAAATCACTCAAATAAAACAACCAGCAATGCACCCGGCCGATGACAGATGCCAGAAAGTAGGCACAGCTCCAAAAAACTGATGTTCCCAAAGTTTGAACAACTGACATCAGTGCTGATGGGAAGGCCTTCCACAGAAAATGTACTGCAACTGTGATAAAACATGAACAAAAGCTGCTGCAGCAGGAGAGCTTGTTGAAAAGTGGAGCCTAATTTTTGATCAGTTTTGGATACTGAAAAGATAGAACTGGAAAAGAGATGTAGGGAAAATAACTGTCTCCCTGTGATTTCTGCTTCTACCCTGCAACAGTCTCAAATTAAGGAAATTAATGTCTTGCATTCTTATGAATTTGCTGAAGGCATTTATTTTGCAGGTGGTATTTTAAAAAGGGAAATGATTTGTTTTTTTAAATTTGACTTTTTTTTAAATTATCACTTATTGTTATCACTGTTTTATGTCACTTGCTCTGTGTTGTCACACTATCACTGCTGATAATGTGCATTAATTGTAAATAGAATACACGGCTCTGACCTAGTAGCATAATAATAACTAACAGTAAAACAGTTTTAACATTTACCTCTTCATGTCAAGATCAAACATACCAGTTTATCAGCAGGCAGTGAAAGTGTGTTTCTGTCCACATACTGTTAAATTCTCCATTTTCCTCCACAATTTTATTCATTTCGATGTGAAGTCCATAGCCCTGGGAACTCAGGAATAGCCATTTGTATATTTACATCCATGCTTAAATATCACAATTGAGGGTCAGCAAAATTAAGTGGGTATAAGGCATTGACAAAATAGAAAAATAAATGTTGGAGAATGAAAAGAATCACTCATAGCAGTTCTTCTTTTAGCTATTAGTAGTCACCACAGCAGGTCATCTGCTTCCATCCAGGGCTCAACCAGTCCGGTGTGGAATTATTTTGATCTGCATATTCAATTTGGCAAAAATTTAACATCTCTGCTTTACTTGACACAACCCTCCCCATTTATCCAGGCATGAGACTGGTATACAGCATGTCACCCCCCTCCGTAGCTGGGTTTATCACTTACAGCAATGATTAATATGAATTGAAGTGTTGAAAAATAGCCCTTGTGGTTTATTTCCATCTTGATAATCATCTGTTTTTCAAAGCCACAGGGAGCCTCTGAATAAATTGAATGTTCTGATTTTATTTTGTTTTTTCTTGCTTTCAGAAACTTGTAATGATTAACTGTTTCCCAGTGCATCGTGCCAGCATTCCAAGTCCTCTCCAAAGCATTTTGAAAAAGGCTGACAGAGAAACTTCACCACTCGCAAAATGGCAGGAGACGGCACATACTCTCAAGAAACTCTCTTTTTCTGCTCTTTAATGGGAAAGATATCCACCTCTTCTTTCTTATTGTCAGCCTGGTGACAGCTGTTTTTTGTTTTGTTTTGTTTTTCCTCTTCTTCAAGGTGTCTTTCTTTCGGAAATATCGATGTAAAAAGAGGAGACCATGGATTTAAACCCATCGATGGGAACTAAAATGTTTTATTAAAAGTAACATCAGACATTTGACATATTGTGACAATGCATTTGCAAAAGTATCCATGTGAAATGTTGGTCTTCTATTACATTTCTGCACTAACAGTGTCAATGAGGATGCATCATTGTCCATAAATTACTCGCTCCTACTTACAAGGATGTATATTGATAACATCTTTCCTAAGTGACTTTGTTTTATATCAAGAGCTGCAGCCTTCCACATTTCCCATAATATATTCTACTTCCATTTTTGCATAATAAAGCTAAGGAAATTAGTATTTTATAGACATATGGGGGGGTGATGCGTTCTGATTTGTGTCTTGAGGCTGAAAATATATTGTACTAAACCAACTCTAATATCGCTTTGTGTGTTACCCTGTCACAGATGATTTTCCAGCTTTTATGAATGATTAAATTTTAGTACATTTTCATTATTTCTGGTCTTGGGTTTTTGTCCTTTTTAATTGGAGTTTAGTGTTGTTGGTGTTTAGAGGTTAGGAGTTCAATTTGGGCAGCTCTGCTTCCACTGCTGCCCTCTGGACCCAAATGAGCTGTTTTTTTAAAAAAAAGGTCCTTCAAATGTTTCATTGTATGAAAAAGAACATATTAGTCATGTTTTATCCATAGAAGCAGAAGTTGATAATGTGTTAAGTTCTGGATTTCTGTGTCACGAGCAGAGAGCAGTGTGAAGATCGATATCTCCCAGAGAGCTAAAAGAGTAACTCGAGTGTTTCCTGTCAGCAGAAATGACGGCCTCAGCCTGAGTCACCAGAGGAGGTCTGAGCTGAGAGGAAGCTGCAGAGAAAAAAGGAACTCAGACAGACAGGGTATGAAGTGCAGGCAGCAAAAAGCAGAATAGAGACTGTTTAAAATGATAAACATGAGCAGGAAAAGGCAGAAGCAGCTCAGCTGCTCCACCTCAGGGTGATGGTGAGACACAGCCGGCAAGTCTGCAGTGACTGTGATGCTTTCATGTCAATATGCACCAAAATCTGTGGGCAATGATTCCAGCATCTTGTTAAATCTGCCGTGAAGAGTTAAGGCAGTTCTGAAGGCAAAAGAGGGTCCAACCCACCACTAGCAAGCTGTACCTAGTGAACTGATGAATGTGCATTTACATACTTTATATGTTCTGTTAGTATAATTCTTTAAACTAAGCAGTGAAGGGAAGGTGGCGCATTTGCTACGAGTACTACATTAAAGTTTATCCCTCCATCAAAATAGCAAAACACCATTTTCCTCCAGCGCTTTTCCTGTATGCAATCTATGACCTTTTTTATGCATTTCCACCAAAAAGGCAATACCACAAAACTGCTGAGCCTTAAGTTAAAAACAATGGCTATGGGAGGGGCTACCACAAAAAGTCAACAATTATCTACCTCTAAAATGAAAGTTTGAAAGATTATGACCAAAAAAAAAAGGGCATAAAAGCTTGAGGTTGGGTTGGAGAAGTACAGTAATAAAAGGCCTTTTTTAATAGGCAGGAGGCCTACGCCTTCTTGAGAGTGTAGAGATTCATCTTTGTTTACCTTGAGTTCATGGTCCTAGATTTTCTTTTGTTTGCAAATTTTTGGTCCTAAACTTTTCATTCTTATTTTTAACCATTATTCCTTTCCAAGAGTGTCAGGGGTGTTTCTTTTTTCAGTTACTAGATATGTGAAAAT
>JASGAU010377053.1:26037-36802 GCA_030220045.1 Australoheros facetus
AGCTATCTGTGTGTTTACAAGCAATCTGTTATTTTGGGGACATACCATCACTATTACGACAAGATGCACCTTGCTCCAGAATGTGTATGTACTGAACAATATGAGATACACTGCATACATGATGTATTCTACTGACAGGACTCAACAGTTGTATTTTCATACTGCATCCATCTTCCAGAACAAAAGCAACATAACAGACAATAATTTACATGTAAAATACTGTAAAATGAAGAGGTTGTTGCAGAGGGACAGCACTGTCTGTATTTGTACTGTATTCAGATTTTGTTGTCTGAACAGTGTTTAAAGAATAGCTGCAGACTCCAGACTCCTAATAGAATAGCTTTGATATTACTGATGGTACAGGCATGTAGTGCTTTTGGTAGCTCTTTATTTTACAGGTCTGTTATTTTTGTAATAATTTCCTCAAAACTGTTTTAGAAAGAATTCTGCAGTTTGGTTTAAAAGCATCCAGAGAAATTTTAGTGAAAACATTAAACCGCAGTGTTAAAACCACTTGCCTAATGTTGTGTAGGTTCCCTTTGCAGATCTTTTGGGTCCTGTAAGTTGTGTTGCAGACCCTCTGTGGATCGGGTTTGTGTTGGCACAGTGCTCTGGAGCACAAATCCTATTGAGATCTGGAGAATTTGGAATCTGAGGCTCCTCCTTGGGCTATTTGTCGTGTTCCTCAAGCTCATTTCTGAGTTTTGCAGTTTTTGCAGCATGGTACATACTCTAGTTTGAGGAGACTGCTGCTGTCAGAGGGATAGGCTTAGTCTGAAATGGTGTGTTAATACCAATCTTGAAGCACTGTGTGCAAAGCAAAGATGAGAACAAAAAAATTCCCTTCACACTGTGTAGTGAAAGCCTATCAGCTGAGATTCTCCCAAAGACTGAATTCTGCTGACGACAATCAGAAAACGATGACAAAAAAGCTTTTTGTTGCCATTCGTGGGCAGCTCAAAATGTTCAACTTCACTTTTACATAGAGAGGGAAAAAGGAGAGCTTGGAGAAAACTAAGCAAAATCACAGGACTCTGGAAAAATGTGAAAATATGGTATTTTTTACTTGTAGTTTGAAAAGAAGTAGTTCTCCCATTGTCTCTAAGGGGCAAATATTTGGGGGTTGTGAAAAAGTCCAAAAACACTAAAGTGATGTTTATTCATGTGAGGAAAGTAGGACAAAACTCTGCTTGTCCTTTGGATTTGAAACACCAAAGTTACATCCAAATGAATTCCAGTTCACCTGTTAGTGGTTTTCATTGTTAAGTTTATATAAAGTATATATAATTCATTCATTATCCACTTATCATTGGAAATTTGTTTATAGGCAAATTGCATACAGTTTTTCATGTTTATCTGACCTGATGGTATGCTGTTTTTAATCTATATAAAAAGATTTCTGCATATGCAGAATCTGTAGGCACAGGCCAAGATTTTTGATGCTGAAAGCTTTTTGGATTTAATGCCAAAATGTAACCCATTAACTCTAATCTGAAGATGATTTAGCTTTTTAGCAGCTTTTTTTTTTTTTTTAAGTCAGCTGCATTTTTGGCCCAGATATGTGTGAAACCACAGACAAACATGAAAAATTGTCCAAATTGACCCGCAAAGAATAATCAGCAGACTAGATGGCGTGAGCCCCCCTTTTGTTTTTTGTTTTTTTAACCATTTGCCCCAGTTTAATAGTGTAGTAGTTTACCCATTTGCCTAACAAGCGAAAGATCCTCAGTTCAATCCTTAGAGGAGAAACAAGTCCCTTTGGGGTTGCATCAGGCAGGGTATCCAGTGTATAAATGCCAGCAAATCAAGAATCCGGAGCTACGTGCTGTGGTGACCCCTTGTGAATAAGGAAGTGGCTGAAAGTAGCACCATCCCAATTTAATAACTGTATAATTCATCAATGGAACAAAGTCCATGTTTTAAACTATAATTATTGACACATTACATTGAATTGAAGTTTTATAGGTTTTATAGGAATCTTTTGAGGAAATTATTAGGAATTTATGGACTTGTAAAATAAAGTTTTACCGTCCTTTCTTTTATCAGGGTTGTTTTTCTATAGAATAGTCACAGAGAGATTTTCTGACTTTTGTGTGTGTGTGTGCGCGTGTGTGTGGGTGTGTGTGTGTGTGTGTGTGTGTGTGCGCGCATCTGTGTGTCACATACCAGCATGTGTATGGGTGTATGTGGGAGAGTCCTGCCGTGTGCATTTAAAATAATTTGAAACTGTGTCTATGACAGTTTTGTCCTTTAAGCTCATTTTTCCCAGATGGCTGAAACAAAAGAGGGAAAAAAAGCCCACAGAGCACCTTTACCACCCCTGCTGCAGTCAAAGAAAAAAAAAAGCCAGAGAGGCTTTGTTTATGGTGCTAACTCAATCCATCAATAACAACCACACAGTGTACCATAAAATGAGTTTGTTGTGCCAGGAGTTGGGTGGGGCTGTACCTCAAACACAAAAGCTAGAATCAAAAAGCCTTAAGCTGGTCATGCCAGACTGTTGCTGTTCAGAACAAGAAAAAAAAAAGATGGAAAAAGAAGGTGGAGATGATTTCATGATGTTGTTGTTGCTAAAATAAAGAGCAATGTGTTTACCTGACCTTCACTGTTACTACCATTTTACACAAATAGATAGATAGATAGATAGATAGATAGATAGATAGATAGATAGATAGATAGATAGATAGATAGATAGATAGATAGATAGATAGATAGATAGATAGATAGAATGAGTGTCATTTTTTCTTTCTAGTGAATCTCAAGGCAAATGACTGTAATGAGTCTGAACTGCTATTTAATTTGACACTAACAGGTTCGACCACTATGTAGGCAAACAAGCATTTTCAGAGGTGAGATCATGCACGACAGATAAAAATCTGTCCCTGTGCATGTTTCAACCTGCAGCATGTAGACAGGTGTTGATATTATTAAGACTTTATTTGTACACTGATTTACTCCAGTGTTACAGTTGTGGTCAGAGGTTTACATACGCTCGTCGAGGGCATGAATGTCATAGTAATTTTTAGGGACTCTACCAATTCTGCCAAGAAGAATGCTCAATTATTTAGCCAGAATTATGCTAGAGACTTGTTGATAGCTACCAAAAGCATCTGATCAAGGTGCAACTTGTTATGAGACATTTAACCAAATATTAGTGAGAGTGAGGTGTATGTATAAATTTTGAGGCTGTGTGTATACTCTTGACCTTGTGCGGATTAGAGCAAATCCAAAATAAATTCAAACTTGTGCACCCGATTCTTGTTTTTTAAAGTGATTAATGTTGTAATCTGTACAATCACTCCACCCTGGAAAAAGAACTATTCAAAGAAATCACCGAATGCCCAAAATTGCCAAGACATTCATGTCCATGATGAGTGTATGTAAACTTCTGACCACAACTGTAGATAGATACTTGAGAGGCACATCGACAGATTGTTCTGATTAGATTGAGTCTTAATCCCATCTCTGCAGGGGATCAGTGGATTATCAGGACTGAACTTGTCAGTACTACCCACATTTCCAAACATCAGCACAACACAACAGAAATCTGCCTCCTCTTTGGCATGCTGCTTGCATTGTAATTCCCTTAAATGGTGAAGGAAGAAAAGGACCTATTGATTGCTCCCACTCAGGAGATGGAAAAGCTTTCACACTCTAGTTTCTGTCTCTGAGAAATGCTCACTACGAGACTATAAGTGTGGCACCAAAATGCAAATATTGTGCTAACTGTCCCATTAACTGTAATTGCTGAGTACAATGAGAGAACAAGCAGCCGAGCTGTCTTTGATCATGCAATTACGGTCTCACGCTCCTGCTGACTTGTTCACAAATGCTAAATAGATGCTGCTGTAATTTTCTCAAAAGGAAAACAATGATATGAAAACATCACCTCAAGATTTATTTCTTCTAATGAATCACAACTGATAAAATCACAGGCAACCATATGAAGAAGAGGAATTTAGCTGTAAGCAACATCCTGAGGGAAGTCATCTGGGATGTGAACAAAATAATGGAAACAACAGACTGTATATAAAAGACAGACATAGCCCACTACTTTCTGTGCTTCCATTTTGAAGTACTTTGGTTGCCGCTAGTTATTTTTGTTTGTTTGTTTTAGTCAGAAATGACTATATTTGGATAAGAGGGCAGAGTGTTAAGTTATCAGGTAACGGTAGCAAGATTGGTTAGTAAACTGTATGAGTGCATCATGAAAACTAGAGCCAATGTATCGGCCGATATTAACTACCTAACGATCTCTCTGTATCAATCTTTGTAATGGCGGATAAATGAAAATTTAAAAAGTAAAGAAGAGACGGCAGAAACTCTATGTTATGAGTGTTAATGTTGCATAGTTTGTCCACCAGGCGGCACTCTGTAACTTCACTGTTAGCACCATGTGTTTTAGCAGAGCGTAAACAAGTAATCCATGACTGGTTGTGGCAACAAAATAAGATTATTTTGACACTGCATGATCATATTATCTTAGTAAGGACTCACAAATGACTGCACATAACAAATGTTAAGGAAATCTCTTTGTTTTGTGTGTACGAAAGAAAGAAAAAAATATCAACCAATACAGTCGTCCCTCGCTGTATCGCGGTTCACTTATCGCATTTAAAAAAAAAAAATCTAATTCTGTTTTGTGGAGTTTTCACTATATTGCGGTATTTTGCGGTATTTAGGTATTTATATAACACCCCATAACTATGTTCATCACTCGGACGAAGAGATAAGTTACGCCTACGCCTTTAGCGGAAATAGAAGTTACCGCCAACTGCACAGCTACATAATTCATCATCTTCATCATTTAAGTTGTAGTAAGAGAGTGGGAAAGGTTTGTAGGAATGTGGGAAGGGTTTATAAAGTCTTGAAATATATATAAATAATAAAATAAATATATAATAAATATAATGCTGGATGGTCTGTACCACAGAATTAGTCATAATATTTATTAGATAATTCAATTAAAAATGCTTCAAAAGATACCAACAGTGCAAACACAGTGGAGAGGTCCAGTTCAGAGTTGAGACTTAGCAGATAGCTCCCAGGTACAGCTGCCTGGGTCATCATCCATATTTCCCACCCACCCACCCATTTATTATTTTCTCCTTATTTGAAGTCAGGCTGTGGTGGCAGTAGGCTGAGCAGGGAATTCAAGACGGCCCTCTCCAGTTCCTCCGTGTGGGGATCCTTAGGCATTCCCAGGCCAGATGAGAAATAAATAATCTCTTCAGTGGGTTCTGGGTCAATCCGTGGGTCTGGTATCAGTTGGGTATGCCTGGCAAATCTCCAAAGGGCAGGTGTCCATCCACCTATCAATCAAAGCAGGAGTTTAAGCCTTACTAGCATTCAAGTGGATTAATTAAAAAATAACTGTGCAGTTGTTAATGAACAGGGTGAATCTATTCACAGAGAACAATAGCATTTTTTGTGCCATGCTGTAAATATGATTTTTAATGCTGTAAAGTCAGGCATTTCAACATAGGAGTCTATAAGGACTGACTCACTTTTGGAGCCAGCCTCAAGTGGAACCTAGAGGAACTGTAGTTTTTGGCACTGGCTTCATCTTTCAGCCAGAGATTGCTGCTTGAATATGGCACATTTATAAAAAATGCTTTTTTTAATTTTTGATTTTCAAACTACTTTACAATAAAACACCATTTATAGAGGTTGACTGCTCAGTAAGAGTAGAAAAAAGCTACATAAATACCAGTCTGTTTCCATTTGGGGTTTACAAATGCTTCAAAGAGTTTCAAACCGTTAATGAGAGCACCTCTGGGGCTGGTGAGCTGTGAAGAGTATTTGTGCTTCCACTTGTGTTCAGCTAGATCTAAATATCCAAATGGGAATCTGGACTGAATTCATTTTTATTTATTAAACCTTGTTGTAGTTAGCAGACTGAAGGCATTTTTGTAAATACACTTATTAGTAAGTTGTCACTATTTACAGATTACACCAATTTGGTTGAATGTTTTAGGATTCATGGGCAACATATGGTCTAAAGGCCAGAACCAACCAGACTCTTTCAATCCACCACATCCTAAAAGGCAAACGAAACCCGAAAATCAGTCAGAGGTGGCACTGTGCTAAAGACACAACTGACTGTAAAGTCATTTACAGTGCAGTCATCAGTGACCTGTGCAGTGCTGCATATCAGACAACAGGACAAATGTAAACTCACTTAAAGGCTGCTGAAGTATTTACGTGGATTATTTTCTTCTTTTTATGTTTGTAATATTATCAATTTAATTAGTAACATGTTTTGATGGGAAAAACACACACCTGGAATAGAAACAAAATAAAACTGCATATTATTTCAAGAAAAAAAGCATAAACACAAGTAGTTAAAACATAAACAGCTGAGAGGACTGGAAGAGGTTTAATCGTGTAAATGAGAAGATTAGTTATCAAATATAAAATACATTGAATGTTTCCTTTGTTACGAGCGCCCTTCCCACTATAGCACTACAGCCAATCAAGTACGAGCATCAGGAATATTTTGGAGATTATATCCAATCACCTAACAGGATTTACCACGATTTAATTTGCATAATCACCCTCAAAGCCAATCAGCTAATAGAGGGGTGGGGTCAATGTGTTCCTACCGGTTTCTCTTTGCCTTTGCGTCCAACTGCCACATTTCAAACTAGAATGGCGACCGCTCTCTGCGGTCTGCAGTCTACCGACAGTAAACCAGCAAAGATTCACCGAGACCAGCGCAGGAAAGCGAAAGACTCCCGGCGGAGACAGGCGGCCCTGCTGTTTCTCAGCAATATCTCACTCGACGGACGACCCCAGTGTCAACTTACCGATGGAAATAGTGACCAGAAAGCCGATGAGGAGCTCCGACTCAGGGACAGCGATTGCGGCGCCGCGGTTGTGCCCCAGCCGGCGGATAATCAAGGACCGGTCGCCCAGGTGACAGACCCCGCAGCGGCCGGCAGTGGCTCATCCTCCAGTTTCCCAGGAGTGGTCAGTCCGGGTGGACCTTCTTTAGTAATGTCTCCGGGACTGACCGGGGCAGGTTCTTTGGGAGCCAACGAGGTATTTTTGGATAGTGGCGGTGCGGCCGAGACGCTAACCCCGGACACTCCTCTTTCTCCTGTACCCACCGGACACCCGCACTGCTCCCGTGTCAAGTCAACGCCCGCCGCGCTCAGCCCGGTCACGGCCGGTAATTCTCTGGATTCACGGCAGAGGTGAGCACATTAGTGGTTTGTATATCAACACACGGCACAATGGGCCTTTAAACAGGGCTATTGACTTCCGTATGAGACGGCACCAGCAGGTATGTTCAGGGGAAGTCACTTCATGGGTTCCAGCATTTTCGGTATTATAAGCAATCGGTAGCTCTATGTGTTAAATGTAACCACTTAAGTCGGGGGTGTTTCCCAGTAATCTGTTCAACACTGCTTATTTGTGTACTGTATTAAGATAATACAGCATATACTTTATTCATCCCAGAAGTTGGGGAATTCCTTTGTTACACCAGCCAAAAGAATGAATACAGCCTATAACAAAACAGAAGCTGAAAGTAAAATAAAGGCGCTTTGCTGATCAAAAGCTGAATGTAATACAGTAAAATGCTTCTGAAGTAAAAATTTAACAGCAATAAAACAAAAGACTACATTAAATGCTATATACAATACAAAAAAGGAACTCGATAAGTAAAAGTCTAAAAGTAATATAAAAAAATCCGATGTTAAAATCTTAATATAATACAATAAACTGGATATATAACGAGAAATAGCTCAGTACTTTAAATAAAGCACGTTTATTATCATATAAATATTTTACTGCTTGTTACCGTTTGGTGAAAATACCCTAAATAATTTGGCTTTACCTTCAAACCTGTGATGCAGAGATTTGCATGATTACAGGGGAAGCCTTAACACGTGCACAGTCTTTGTTTGGTTGGTGTTGTGAAGGCATTAGTAATTAAAGTGGTGTTTTAATCTGCTCAGATTGAGGAATGTCTCTGGTTCTCCTGGACCCAAGGTGCCAAAGAAAGTCCACTTCATCAAGAGTATGAGGCAGTATGATACCAGAGGATCCAGGTGAGTCTCCGAGCAGCGTTTGTACACGTATTTAAGTGCAGATTTTAGTAGAGGAAGAAAAATGTGGCTGTTTAATTTTAAAATACTCCTCTGTAATAAGCTGCTTATCTGGTGCACAGGCTGCAGAGGAATAACAGGGGTACAGCTGCAGAGTTGCGATTGCTACAGTGAATTTAATCACCCCTGGAAGCTTAGCAAACGCTAAAAGAGGTGCAGTGTGGAAATTTAACACCCCATAGCACCAACAGTCGGGTAACCCAAGAGCAGGACAGGGCTGAAATACCACACTGCTGGCAGTTTCTTAAGCTAGATGACCACAAGAGTAAAAGAAATATTTTCTCTGTAGACTTTGGCACAAATATGTAAAATATAAATTTTTTATATGGTTATTTGACTCTCCATTTGCCATCCAACATCCACCGTCTACTTCATATCCATCTCCACATACATATGTGTGTTACGTGTTTTCTGCTGGTGCGTGCAAACCAATGACAATCCCAAACTGTCCCACAGGTTTGGCTCTCTGTTTCTGTTTGAGGCAGCCACGCACTGCGTGTTACTTCCCGAGCTCAAGGGAAGCTCTCATTAAGAGTTTATACCATGAGGTAATTGACACTAGAGGAAGTGGAAGTCATTGTCACCCCCCCACCCCCACCCCAAAAAAAAGAGATTTGGTGTCTGTCTGACCTGGATGTTTACAGCTGCGTGTTGATAGACTGTTGACTGTATGTTGTTGATGTTTCTGTGAGGAGCTGTTTTTTGTAATCACTGGTTGTGGTGCTGCTGAGTAGATCGGTCGGTTTGTCCACATTTCTGTGAGCACAAAGGACTCCTAGTGAGTGTTTACTGTGTTTGCTGGCTGCCTGTCCCCGGTTTGAGTTTATCTAGTTTCCCACCTCTCATGTATTACCAATGCATTCGAGTTGCATGGAGCCGTATGCAGTGTACAATAGGAAAGACAGAATCAGCTACTCCAAGTTATAAGCCCTGAAGAGGTTGGTTGAAAATTTGTACTTTTTAGGTCACCTTAATTTTTCTGCAACCCTCATAATGTCATAAATACCAGAGTTAGCCTCATAAAATATTTCAGGCTGAAAAACACATTTAAGCTCTGTTAAAACATTCGCAATCTGAAGCCAAAGTTTTGTTTTTGTTCAGAACAATTTCATCAGTGTCATCAGTGTCATGGGATATTATAGTTTCAAGAGTAGAACTGCACCAGTTACAGAAACAAGCTTCATCTGGGGTTTTTTTTTTTAATCTATTTTCTCATATTTCAGTTGAGAAAACTTCAAAATGTGCATTTAGGATAAACTATCAAAGGTCATGTCACCATGTGGGAAAGGTGGCTGTTGAAAACAAGTTGCAGCAAATGGGTCATTCCATTTAGAATCAATCAGTGGCTCCCACCTGACTCCCTCATAATTAGCTGTTTCTGTTTATTTTTTATTTTTGTACAATAAATTTAGCATCTTTCGTGAAGCAATGTAAAATTTCACCTTTATACTATGAAAACATTTAGAGTTACAGACCCTCAGAGTATGTAAGTGTGGGTGTATGAGCCAAAAGCTTAGGCTTCAGATTACTCAAACACTGTGTTTCAGACATATTCACTACTCCTAGCTGTATATGATGTCACTAAGAGCAGATATCACTACATGGTCAAATAGATCTGGCTTTTCAAGCCATCTGTTTACAAGGGGTAGCCAATCAGAAGAACACTATCTGAAAAGGAGCTAAAATGGTTTGTTTCAGTCAGATAAATAAGGATTATTTTGAACTGTGCAAAGCACTCTAGTAGAGCCCAAGACTAAAATATGGAGCTGGAAATTAACAGAATAGCTCCTGTTTAAAATATTAATTGAATATTTGAAGAGTTGAGATCATTCAACCAAAGAGAACCTTCACGGTTTTGGCACGCCAGTGATTTTTATGCCCCAACAAACAGTCTGTGATCTGGGTTATATTAATACCTCTGTGACTTGAATGTAATGGTTCCCTCCTCCTGTATTAGGTTGTGGTTGAGAGCTGTCTAGCTTTAGTACTGACGAGCACAGAAGTGGCTGTGTGACTGATTTCGCCGTCACTGCAGCTGATGAATGCTGTGTAGCTGCAGAGTAGCAGTGACTCTAGCTGTTGCTTGTAGACTGACACACCATCTGTTTTGTCTGCCTGTACTTGCTGTGTCCTGCAGGATCATGCTGATTTGTGCCAAGCGGTCGCTATTCGCTGCTTACTCAGTGCTGCCCTATGGAGAGAGTTCTCATATCAGGTACAAAGAAAGCACCATCCCAAGCAGAGAGCACCCACCCCTCGCTTATGTTTCCATCCTCCTTCTGTTTGATCCATAATCATTCTCAAAAGGGCAGTGAGTGTGCAGCACTGGGGGCAGCAATCACATAAATGCGTCTCTTTGTGAACAGTGACCCTAAGCTGGAGGCTCAGAGGCAAAGACTGTCCTCTGTGGTGGCTGCTGACCTGCTTCCTTGTCTGGAAGGTGTGGAGCTGGGCGCCTGTGGAAAGGTGAATGTTAACCTGATGTGTAGCAGTACTTACAGTATATACCTGACTGCAAATCTGTTTGTGCTGTGACTCAGCTGAGACTAATACAGTGTAACTCTCCACTGTGGACATATAACTCCTGTTGAGTTAAATCACTATATTAATTCAATTCAATTCAATTCAATTCAATTCAATTCAATTCAATT
>JASGAU010377056.1:0-26735 GCA_030220045.1 Australoheros facetus
GTCAACAACGTCAGCTCAGGTCCTGCTGAGTAGTTATATTTCTATACAGATCTTATAGTTAAACGAACTTAAAACAAAAAGTCTACATCAATGGAAAAGTCAAAATATATTGAAGGGGTGATGAAAAATTTACTACCAAGTCAAATTCTGTTTACTACCTTTTACTACTTTTACTAGCCTTAATTTGACCTCATTTAATTTACTACCTTTTACTACATTTTACTACCGCGCGGCAACCCTGCTCTCACCTTGAAGACTTTGACCTGGCAGGAGGCAGAGTGAAGGTGTTCTGTGTACTCTCCATTCTCGTTCTCTTTAAACGTGTCGATCTGGACGCGGAAAGGCACGCCCTTTTCTCCGCCGTGCTTGCGCATGGTGAATTCTGTGCTAATGCAGTGAACCTAAAAAGGAAAGGAAAATGAAACCGGAATCTAACTTAGGTCAGTGATATCAATATAACTACAAATCTTGGCAAAAGTGTTACATTAGTAAGTGCAGACTCACATTCAGATTACTTGTTATAGAATAGATGAGTAAACCAAATGGTAACAGCTCATCTCCGTATGCCAAAGTTCTCTACACTGCCTCATATCACTGCAATTCCTTTAAATTTAAAAGTATCGAGAATAAGAAGTAATAACACAATAATAGCAGGTTGCCCATTCAGTTACCTGGATAAAAACTGAGGTTCTTTTTGATGGGTCCCAAAGGAATTCCACCGTGTTAAGCTGAGTGGGGTTAGCCCTGGGGTCAATTATTCCCACTGACATCGGGATATCTGCAATGGATCAAAGCAAAACAAAGACGCTTTTAATGTACATCATCTTCTCAGTGCCACCATTAGCCTGAATTGGCAGTTTTGGTTAACAGTTATTCTGAATTTATTTTCTACAAAGCTATTTCATTGTTAATATACGCATAAGGCTACACACCAACCACCTTTACAGCACAAATTCAGCATAATAAAAAAAATGCCCATCTTTCTTGAAGCTCACCCAGGTCGAGAATACGATCTCCGGGCCTGTTCCAGCGCCAGCCTTCCAGCTGCTGGTGCTCTGTGTACTGAAGTCGTCGGTCATGAAACACCACACGAATTATGCTCTGAAATTCAGAGAAAGTAATTTTTTGTTACTCTGGTACCCCAGTATAGCGGCTCGACTCAGCCTTCACAATAAATGTGGTGTGATTAGCTTCCCTGAATACTCAAAGATGTAAGATTCTAATCAATTTACAAAAGGCTGAAGGGAAGGAGCCGTCTTCATCCCAAAGCCTTCCCTACTGCATAAGCACCCCACTGACAGCACCAAGAATACCTATGAAAACACTTTGGTTACCATCAGCTTGATTCTGTATAACAGCTCTTAGTTGCTGAATAGTTTTTAATCTCTACATATACTTTTAATGCTAAGGAAAGGGTCATTTCTGGTCAGAACCTCTGAGGCACGCACAATCTGTATTTTACATCACTGGGGAGAGGCTACTAACACTGTAAAGAAACCTTTGAGTGAAACACAACAAATACAAGAGAGATTTACTTTAACTACAGGTTATATCCTTTATTTAAGGCTTGGACAAACTAACTGCAAGAGCCAATTAAAATTTATATTATATTTAATATAATAAATGCAATCACACAAAAATGAATCATCCACTAATTTCATCTAACCCTTATCTAACTTATTCTGTTCTAGTCACAGCCCCCTGGGATTTTGTGCACCCTGACTAGATGCAAGATGAGTTCAAAAGCAGCTGGCCTGAGTTTGTGCAGCAATATTTATATAGATTTACACTAGTAGTTACTGGATTATGCAAATATATGTTAAAACATATCACCTTACCTTCACCATTTTTCCAGTGATTTCTGGAAGTTCCCCAATTTTCCGATTATCAAGCATTCTAATTTCATAGGATTGCCCTGCAATGACAAATCCACATAATAAATAAATGTGTTCACTGTTATTTGTTATTTCCATCCTTGGAGTCACACTATATGTTAATGCTATAATAATATCACACTAGTCAATTCTACAATACCACCGTCACTGCTAACTAATCACGATACAGCACAACAGTTGTGTTATAGCAGGGGTCGGCAACCCGTAATCTGGAAAGAGCCAGTTAAACCCAGTTTACACGGAAAAGCCGCAAATACTAGCGGAAGCCGGAAGCCGCTACCGGTTACCGCGAGTGACACATATAACTAAAATAAATAAATAAAATGATTATATTTTAATATTTCAAGATCACACTAATGTTCCAATTTAAAACTACAACAAAAACCGAACTGAGAAAAATAAAATGCACTTAAACTGGATACTTATAATTTACTTCCGTGAGCCGCACAGAGCCACACATTAAGCCTGGATGAGCCGCATGCAGCTCCGGAGCCGCAGGTTGCCGACCCCTGTGTTATAGAATGGAATAAGACGTAACTAGAGTTAGGATTAGGGTCCGACTGTTAGCCCTCCCACCCACTAGGTCAAAGGCAGCTGAATTTGAACTCAGCAGCTTTTGAATTTGAACTCTTAGATACTATTATATTCGCACAAAGCTGAGAAGTACACGGTGGCTGGGATCCTGATGCTGACCTTGGTTGAGGTAGGTGAGTGTTTCATCATGCAGTTTAACGGCTGGCGAGGTAGGTGCACACAGAACATACTGAAAGGGTAGGATCTTGTCGTCACTGTCTGCTGGGAGGTTGGACTCCTCCTGTTTGAAGATGGGGAGGGCAAGTACATCGCTGCAGAGACAAAAGAAAAACAAACTTGCATCATTTCATTGTCCAATACAGAACATATTTTAATAAAACAAGCTTCTTTCACAGAATTTACAGAAAACCAGCTTAAATACTTATACTTACTGAACTAATACGACCTTCAGCCTCATGATAAAAAGATCTCCCTGTCATCACTAGACAACACTTAAAGCTGGCTGGTTGAATTATGGTGTCCTCTAGCTTCACAGTTCAGTAAGTATAATGGCGGCAATGCTACCAAATACCAAGGTATCCAAGTCTGCATGTCGCTGTTCCTGTCCACACAAGAATTTCTACAGCAAGCCGCCACTTTTCAGAGTTTTTAACAAGCTAGAAATGAACGCAAAAAGAGGGATCTTTTTCAGGCAAAGCAAAGTACGTCAGTCAGCAAAAAAAAAATTTTTTTTTAACTTTTAGATAAGCTACAGCAAATGAAAAAGCACAGAACTGTCTACAGATAATTACCCTAATGAATTCAGGATATGCTGTAGAGCGATAAGATAGATCTAATGCTCCAGGGGACTATTTTCTTCAAAGACTATTCTCCAGCTAATTGTCACCAAGTAGTGTTATGGATCTTTATCTGCATATGGCAATTAATTTGCACTTCTGCCAGTGTGAAGAGATTTCGCGGCTCAAATTGCCCACATAGCAGTCAGAAAATGTGAAACACTAAATGTGCACATAAAAGATGCACCTGATCACTAATCTTTAAATTACACAAATTAAACTTGTTTAAAATGTCCAAATAAGTTTGAAAAGAACAGCTGTTTGAAAATAATGACCATGAGAAACACGCTACAAGATTAACGCTCATAAAAATCAGTTTTAGAACTCAGAGTCAAGTAAAAAAAACAACAACACATTTTTGACATTAGCTTTAAAAACAAAATAACACCTGAAGAAGTTATCCTTGAGATGTCACCAGTGTTATAGCTTACATCTTTCTCCATATATTTAAAAAAAAAAAAACACTGAATCTAATCAACAAACAGATGAGGTATTTTGGTCATTGTAACAGCATTCAGTCCAAAAGGCCTCACCCGTCCAATAGTTATACTGTACCTCATACTGTACGCTCCCGCGCCAAGCTCCTGGCCAATGCCGGAGAGACTAGCATCAAAGTCCTGGACCAGTCCGGACTCAATCACTTCATCCGTGAGAGGCAGTTTGAGAGCCCACGCCATGGTGACGGTGTGGAGATTATAACGGAGTGCAGTTCCGGCTGAAACTCGAGGCAAGCGTTACCTGTTTCTCACTACCTTTCAAAATTTGAAGGAGAAGAAAGTAAAATACGAGTGAGTGTAGCTCCGATGTTTATGTTTTAAAAATCAGGTGAGATTTAGGTGTTCACTAGTTGAACAGTCCCACAAAAAAGTTCAAAAAATGTTAAAATGATCACACACTGTAGCGTGACCCAAGTCAAGTGAGTCTGATGTGTTCACGCTTGGATAAAACTACTTGCCGTTATCATTAACCACTGGAGCGCTGCATTACTCGGATTTCCTGACAACACTTTATGTCTTTACTGTTTTTAAATTAGTAACGTAAGTCATTATGAGTTACGAAGCTTACCTTTAGGTAGAAAGTGTGGCTATTTGCTAACCCTGCAACAGTTTATGCCATCATGTCACGCTCCTTCGCCCAAGCGCTAAAATAAACATGTCGAGCTAACACCTCAGCTCCGCAGCCTGCCACTTCACTCAGCATGCTAGCCCTTCTCTAGCTTATTCTGTGACTCGGTTTATTCGTGGTCTGCATATCTATACGTAAAAAGTGGTCAAAATCACCTGAGATGCTTAAATATATGTATTATAGTGTCGTGCTTTTTGTTTGTTTATCTAGCTTCTTCTGGAAATGAACCTGCCGTAATTTCCGTTCAGTCTTCTTCTTTGCATGATCTCTGAGTGCTAGCAAAGAACACGGAGACTCGTTACCGCCACCCTCCGCTGAGTTTATAGCAGTTTTAACTTGTCAGTGACGTTAAATAAGGTTATTTTTCTTCTTTTGGCTGCCCCATTTAGAGGGTTGCCTTTTAAAAAAAACAATTTTATTAGGAAAAAAAATCATATACAAAAACAGAATAAAATAAAATAAAATCTCGTAACTCAGGTTACGAATTTCCAAATGTCCATCGACAGAGTCCACAGGACATTTTGTCCATATTTATGATCCAAAGATCTTCTAAGGTCACCAAGAATCTGTTTAATGACCATATCCCTGTCTGTAACTGCCTGATTCAATATCACGGGACACCTAGTTTTCTGTCATTTAAAACATACAACACAAGTTATCAGTTGAAAAAGATATTTTTGATTTGCTTGCAGATTTTCATTTAACAGACCATACAATACAGATTTATAATTTAAGTGGAATCTTACACCCAAGTCCCACAATGTAGTCCAAACTTCCTTAGCTCAGAAACAGTCCTCAGCATTACAATAAATCATGGGGCTTTCTTTAGTGTAACATTACAACTCCAAGACATGTCATCTCTCACGGGAAGCCTGCCTAAAGAGATCAACTTCCAACCATCTCTCATCTCATTGAAAATCTTTTTGTTTTGAATTGTTTTGACCACTGCACCACACTCACTACAAGATATATTTTTTTATAATTAAACATCTGTCTGCATTTAAAATAATAAGTCCCCAAGGATCATTTTATAATATGCTCCTATGCCTTGCTCTGTCTTATTTCTTTTTCGATAAGGAAAAGTCTCCTACTCAACAAGTTTTCCCTACAATATCTGAAGAGGTATTCCTAGCAAATGCTAGAACTACCTAGGAATACCTAGGGGTTGCCACAGCGGATCATCTGCCTCCCCATCACCCTGTCCCTTGCATTCTCCTCTGTCACACCAACCCTCTGCATGTCCTCCCTTACTACATCCATGAATCTTCTCTGTAGTCTTCCTCTTTTTTGCCTGCCTGGAAGCTTAATGTTCAACATCCTTTATCCAGTATATCCACTATCCCTCCTCTGCACGTGTCCAATCCATCTCAGCTTTGGACACTTTGTCTTCGTTCCTCTGATGTACTCATGTCTAATCCTGCCCATCCTGGTCACTCCCAGTGAAAATCGGAGCATCTCCAGCTCTGCCGCCTCCTGTCTTTTTGTCAGTGGCACCATCTCCAAACCAAACATCACAACAGGTTTCACTACCATCTTGTAAACCTTCCCTTTCACCTTTGCTGCTATCCTTCTGTCACAAGTCACCCTGTCACTTGTCTCCACCCGCTTCACCCTGCCTGCCCTCTCTTCTTCACCTCTCTTGTGCACTGTCCCTTGGATGGTTGAGCCCAGGTATTTAAACTCATCTAGCTTCATCACCTGTACTCCTTCCATGTTCACTTCCAACTGTCTCCCTCATCAGCTAGTCAACTAAAACTAAACCAAATAGTTAAACTTGGTGTGAAACAATAAACAAACTTAATTAATTAAACTAATCAATAAAATTAACTTAAAAAAAAAAAAGTAAATAAAGGTGGTCACATTCAGTTTATCAACTTAGCCAGCACAGCAAGCATATGTTTATTGAGGCAGTGATGAAAGTAAGCCTTCACAGAATATTGTGTTTTTATTGTAATATATATTCTCAATTTCTTAAATCTTGCTCATATTATAGCACCTAAATTATATTGAAACATGAAAATGGATACATAAGCTAATAAAGACTTCTTAAGAAAGTAAAAACAATCTGACAGAGGGTACCTGGGTGGCTTAGCGGTGAAGCCGGCGACCACATACATATGCCATGTTGCGGCGTGGGCAGCATGGGTTTGAGTCCTGGCCCGTCGCCAATTTGCCCGCCTGTCTTCCCCTGTATCTTTCCCCCATTTCCTGTCTCTCTCTACTGCCCATAAAAGCAGCTGTGGCCAAAAATGCAAAAAAAAAAACAATCTGACATGCAGAGAAACCAGAGAAGAAAAATAATGCACTGATAAAACAGTCCATTCATCTCCTATTGTTTGTCCGTGTCATGTGGACCTAACGAAAAATTGGAAAATTCGTACATCTGTTTCCTTTATAAATGTGCTTTACTGGTCACTTTCCACTACAGTCAATACCCAGATTGAAAATGCACTGCTCAAAAAAATGAAGGGAACACTTGGTCACTTTCTCTGTATTATTGCAAGGTCTTTACCTTTTAATACAGAGCACCTTGAGGTGACTGTTGTTGTGATTTAGCACTACATAAATAAAATTTAATTAAATTGACCATCACAGTGTAATACAAAGTCAGTTACATTTCAGGCATATCTATCTGTCCAGCTAGGAAATATAAACCATTATTAATCTATTTCACCTGCTTTGTTCCAAATGAAAGTGACAACATGTGCACTGGAGAGGCAACAATAAGACAACTCCCAAAAAGGGAATGGTTTAGCAGGTGGTAGCCACAGACCATTGCTCTCTCCTTATCCCTTCTCACTGATTTTTTGTCTAGTCTTGCTTTTTTGCCAGTGTTCTTGGAGTGCTAGAGTACCGTCTTGTTCCTGTAGACAATTCAGGTTGCACAGGTGGTCCAGTTTCTCTACGATGACACATCCATCCATCCCATCACAAAAAAGTTTGCTGTCTCCCATCACAGTCTCAAGAATGTGGAGAAGATACCTGGAAATGAGCCATTACACGAGGAGAGCTCCAGACTGTAGAAGTACATCTACCCAACAGTACGATCGGTCTCTGCTCCTTTGTGTGACGAAGAACAAGAGGACGACTGACAGAGGATTGCAAAGTGACCTCCAGCCGGCTACTAATGTGAATGTTTTTGACAGTTTGGTCAGAAACAGACTCCATGAGTCTGGCATGAGGGCCCAGCATCCTTCAGTGGGACCTGTTCTCACAGACCAGCACCGTGCAGCTTGATTGGCTTTTGCTCAAGAACACCAGAACTGGCAGGTCCACCAGTGGTGCCCTGTTGTCTTCATGGATGAGCCCTGAATGCCGTTAGGTGCCAGGATGAAATCTCCGGACCCAATGTTAGATGGGTCAGACCCACTGCCAGACGTTTTTGCTGGTACAGCGGGCTCTGGGTACCTCCTGGTGCCTCATATGGTCAGATTGTGTAGGCATTCAATGGTTTCCTTAATTTTTGGAGCAGTGTAAATCAAGAGAGAACAGTCAGTGAGTAATAAAGATGGGTTTATTTAATTTGACAGAAAATGACAAAAAAAAAAACAGCATTCAATTTTGCTTCCCTTTAACATGAAGTTTCATGTGCTTTGCTGGGTCAAATGAATATACCTTACATCTTATTAATCTAATTTATATCTTCCTTTTTTCTATTGGATAACTTATATTAAACAATATATTCCCTTCCCTTTTTGAACATGAAGGTAAACACAAGTAAAAATATTATTTTATGGTTAGGTACACGTCCACTGCAATATAGGCCTTTGTACTATCATTCAAAGGCAAATATTAGTTGGACCGTAAACTGTATCATTCATTTCACAAACTCATAATGGCATAATAGCTTTTATACTTTTCAGTATTTGACATTTCATCTGCATAAAAAGGAAGTGAATCTTAATAATAGATGTTCCTTGTTGTTGTTGCCAGTACTGCTACATTTTTGCAAAGCTTCCTACAGTTCAAGAACATTAAAAAGCAAAGATGCAATTCTTTCAAAATCACAACTGACACCTTGACTGTAAATTAACCATTCATAACCCTTTCAGTGTCACTAAAGTGCCAAGAATCCTTGAAACGACGAGGAAAACTGTCAGCCCCCCAGAAAGTAGCTTTATACTGCATGTGCAAAGTGTCCTCTAAGCATTCAGGCTGAAAATCATAACACCAAACCGCCTTTCCTTCATTGAACAGTTAACTAAATAAAAATTTTTTAAAAAGAGTGTAATTAATAAATTTGATTGATATTAGGTTTATTATGAGTGTCTAAAAATGGTGCTAATGTTTCAAGCGGCATGACACCACTTTAAATTGACTTCATAATAGACCAATTAAGCTCCCATTTTACAAACATACTTAAACTTGAGATGAAAAATGCAGCTGAAGCATTGCCAGGCTATTAAGGTAACAATCAAAGCAACGAGTAAAGAGACAGCAAAACAGTGTATTATGAACACCTAAAAGCAAATGAAAAAAAAAAAAAAGTTTAAAAAAGGTGTAAAAACAATACAGACGATAGTGAATTTACAAACAGAAATTATGAGCATTTGCACAATCAGTCAGTCACAAACAAACAAAGCATCATGAAAAAAAATAAGTTTACACTTGTGGCACCACAGATGACAGGCCAAGCAACAACATTAGTCTGAAAACTTGATACCCATTAAAGTGATTCCATGGGCAACCAGCAGTGTGACATATTTCACACAGCTGCTAAAAAAAAAAAAGGTATCAAAGCCAATGAAGAGGAAATGAGCACAGATTTTCAGTTCCCCTTTTAACTAAAGATATCATCGCGATGATTGTCCCAAAACACGATCAGGAGTCAGTGATTTTTAAACTTAATAATCCTGATGAAATTAAGGTTATTACAGTCTACAGAGTCCTGTAGAAGAAGAAGAAGCAGCTACTTTCAGCTGCTCCTTTATTCACAAGGGGTCACCACAGCAGGCAGCTCCACATGTTTGATTTGGCAGTTTTTGTCAGATTCCCTTCCAGATGCAACTCCAAGGGAATATGTGTGTTCTTCTGGGATTGGACTGAGGAGCTTTCTCTTGTTAGGCAAAAGTGTAAACCACTAAACTGCAGAGCTACAATCTGCAAAGTCCTATGTCAGTCAGTCAAAAATGATATTTAGATTTGCAGAGCTGCCCTTGCAGGACAAATACTTTCTGAATATAAATGAAATGAGCAGCTGGAAATTTCACATTATCCATTCTGGTCAAAGCGTATTTGTATTCAAATATCAAACCAATGTCACAGAGTGACATACATGTAACTAAACTCAATGTGACTTAATGCATAACCACTTAACATAAGTCAGAGGGATAGCCTATAAAACCACGTATAAAAGTTCACGAACCGTTTTAAATATATCATGTTAATATCACTGTATATGGTAAGAGAACCATGCAGTTTCACTTAGTATGCACCACACAAAAGTAGTGTAAACAAGTAGAACACAATTATATTACAATTTTAGCACTCTTTCATAAGATCTGCGTGATTTCCTTCATTTTCTCAAAAAGTTCAAATTCTTTCAACCTTCATGAAGTCGTATTTATGACACAATCCACTTCTGTGCTGCTGAATTACATGTTCAAATTCCCAAAAGGATGAAAGATCAGTCAGGAAAATCTCCCATAATGAAATCACTACTGAACCTGGAAGACGTTGATCTTGCTTGTGTTTTTCAGTGTCTGTCGCCGGTTGCAGAACCATACTCGCACAACCTCTCGGTCATAGTTTAGCTCTCTTGCAATCTCTGTAATCTCCTGGCCTGTTGGCAGAGCATTCTTTTCAAAGTAGGAGTTGAGGACTTCTATTGCCTGAGGTGTGAAACTAGTACGCCTCTTGCGTTTTTTGGAAGGTTCACCACCAACAAACTCCATCAGATTCTGCTGGCCTTTCTGGTTCCAGTGCTCGGCTTCGGCCAGCCATTTTTCCAACACCGGTTTCAACTTCTGAGCACTCTTAGGGGTGATGTCCAGCTTTTCAAACCTGCAACAGCAAAGAAAGTTTTCCCTCCAAACTTTTTCATAGGGAAGAGCAATGCAAGGATTGACTTTGACATCATCTGAATTCACATGCACACATACACCACCAAACTGCACACACCCAAACTAATTACCGTGTCCAATTTAGAGACCTGAACACGCATTGCCATTATTTCTCAGTGGGATATATATGTAAGCCTGATGATGTGATACAGTAACATTTCAAAGAAGCTGGTTGGTTTCAAATGAAAATAAATGGAGCCATCATCATTAATGATGTATTATATCAACCCCCTGCAACCCATCTGCTATTATTGAGAATGTTAATTTTCATCTAATCCACAAATTAACTGCGATCAGCGCATCACTAATGGGGACACATTGCATGTAACGCAGCTTCAGAGTAAATCTGGCTGCATGCTCAATGAACTGTGCATAAGTTCAATTTATGCGCAAACAGACTGGTGTCAAAGCAGAAAATGGCAGAGGCATAATTCAGTTATCAGTAATGATGGCTCTATTTTGTTTAGGGCTCATAAGGTGAGTCCAGGGTTTGTCATTAGGAGGGGTTTCCTTTCCTACTTATTGGAATGATCCCTGTCATTGATTTAACAGTGCCATTTAATACATGAAACAAATTAGTATTTTTATAGTACTTAACTGTTTAAAAAAAAGTAAGTAATGCATAATTTACTGTGAAAACATACATGGGAATACAGTATATAAAGGCAAAAACAGAGTTTCTACAATTCTAATGAGCTTGAAAGTCAGTACAGTATGAAAACCTTCATTCTTCTGCACAGTCTGAGCTTTCTTAGGCAAACTTGATTTCTTTAAGTAATCTTCACCTTTGCTTCCACTCACTGTTGTACCTCTCTCCTGACCTCTTCTGACACATCGATAACAACTTGTACTAAAAAATAGCAAATTTGAATTCATCACTCCATAAGACGTGACTTTCAGATACTGTTCATCTGCTGTGGATAGGTTTTTCCTTTTGTTCTCCATTTGTTCAGTTTTTTTAAGGACACGCTGCACACTATGCTGAGATATGTCAAGTGTTTGGCTAATAGCTCTTTGTTGGTGCAAAAATACTATTTTATGACTGTCAAACTGTGTTATCTTGAGCATTTTTGATAGATGAAACTAAAGAAATGGGAACAAATTGTGTGTTTTTGCAACATGCTGCCAGTAACAAAGAAGCTAACGATACAATTTAAAATTGGTTCTTTGCTAAGTTGTTTGTTATGTGTACACAACACTGGTTCATCCCTTGAGTTAGGTGGCTTTTTATGCTTGAATGATTTACAAGCCAGCATTAAATGGCTTAACAAACAAAACCAAAAAGCAAAAACATTTCTCTGACAATGGTCAAGAACTGAGAAATGTATAAAGTGTTGGCTGGAGATGAATTACAGCTAATAAAACAATTACCAAAAAAAGTAGAAGGAGAAAAAAAAAAGTGTCCACATGAAAAGCAACAATAACAGGAGGGGAACATACCTGCAAATGGCAGACTGGCTGTAGGCTGGACCCTCAGTTGCAGTGAGAGCCTGCCCTACTTGCGTCTGAGTAAGCCCCAAGGACAGCCGACGGATCTTGAAATTCTTGGCAAACTCTCGAATTTCCTCCAGATTAATGCCCTCCTCTGTGCTGACTGCCTGCTGAGGTTCTACAATTCAGAAGAATCTGGTTAAAAATATCTACCTACTTAAAACAAATCTGTAGCTGGCAAGGAGAAGCAGGTGTACATACTGCTGACAAGCTGGCCCACTTTTGCTGTGTCTCCACAGGTGATGGGAACTGTGGAGGAGAGCGTGGTGGCAGTCTTCAGTACAGCTGGCTGTGGGGCAATGACAACTGGTGACTGAGTGACAGTTGTTGCTGAAGTCTGGGAGGGTACAAAAAATACATATAATTAGATTCAACCTGTTATGGTCCCATTTTACAAAGAAAAATCAAATGAAAGAATCATTTATTTCTTTTTGACCTACAAAGATCAGACTGATTTTAATTTGCCTACCTGTGTGCTAGGTTTGGTAAGTGTTGGAGGAGCAGCAGCTTTAGGCAGAACGGCTGCAGAAGTTGCAACTGCAGCAGGGCCATTCCCTACAGTGGCAATGATTTGTCCCTGTGTGTTAAGAAGCAGCTGTGGTGCCACAGTCTGGACCTGCAGCCCCTGCAGCCCCTGGAGCCCCTGCAGCGGGAGCGTGGGAGTTGCAGCACCTCCAGCCAGAGAGGCTGGGTTCACAAACAATGGGAGGGTCCCTATGATCTGAAAATATTGGCAAAAAGGGGGAAATAAGTCCACACAAATAATTAAATATAGACTTCTGCACAGATTTTCACTTAAATCCACTTTCACGACATTCACTATCCTGATAGGGTGGTGTTATGTCAGAGTAAACTTGTATCTTTCTATATTAAACACTACGCAAGTCCAGTAAGCTACAATAATGGTAGGAGTGAGTAATGAAATTATCTGAAAGACAATCAGTTTTAACTGAATTGTCGTATGCTCTACTGCATTGAAATAGTATCGCAAACTAATATAAACTAGAAGCTGGAGACTGTTTTCCACAACAGAAATTCATGAAAACAATAAAAAGAATAAAGACACAATCATCTTTGGAGTGATTATAGATCACTGGACATCATTATAATAAAAGTTTCACAAAACTGTGAACCACATTATGTACATGAATCACACTGTCTGCCAACCTCTTATTTAAATCACTTCTCTTTTTTTAATGATGTCTGATATGTGCTCCAGTCTCTTTTTTGTCTAGCTCCTACTGCAAGGGCATTGGGGCTGTTGCTGGGACATTCCTTCATTATATTAAAGGCATTTTCCAGTTAGCTGAAACAATCATGTTAAGAGAAGAGAGACAGAGAAGAGGATGAGAACAAGACAGGTCATAACTCAAATCTAAGCTCAGTGGCATTATACTATTACAGCAGCAGTCTTTTACGGTACCCACCTGTCCCTGGGCATTTGTGATGATCTGACTGGTGATTCCAGCCATGCTGGACATGGCACTGTTGATGATGGGCGTGGACGTAAGGGAACTAAGGAACTGCGGCTGCGCTCCCAAGGAAGCGGCATTGATCTGAGCAAGAAAATCATACCATGTTCCTAGAGCATATGAAAAATGAACAGTAGCACAAACAGAGGAAGAGATTTCTTACAATAGCGGGGTTGATGGAGAGTCCTGCAGTCTGAAGTGCTGCCACAGATATGTTGGACGGAGAAACGGTGGTAGTGGCGGGGGTCGCCTGGGCTGTTGCCACCTGAGCAACAGTAATCTGTGCACTGGCTACCTGCGATGCCTGAGGTGTCACCTGCTGCATGGCCGCTTGCACTTGCTGAATGGGAGCTGACTGAGACTGGAACACTGCCTGTGCATTGGCTTGCAGCTGAGGCTGGACCGAGTTCAGGACTGTTGCAGCTGGGGAAGATAGAATGCAACATGGTACCGTTCTGTAATTAGGTTATACTTCATATTTCCTTACCTGTGGAAGGAAATATGGACAAAAGTATTGGGCTGCACCTCTTAATCTTTGAATTCAGGTGTTTTCAGGACAGTTGCCACAGACATATAAAAAAAAAAAAAAATCAAGCACTTAACCATACACTTGTGAAAGAATGAGTCATTTTAAAGAGCTCACTGAATCCAAGCATTGCATGGTACTGTAACAGGATAACACCATTACAACAAGCCAGTTTCTGAGATTTCTGCCCTCCTAGATATTTCATGTTCATCTGTAAGGGGCATTCTTGCAAAATGGAAGTGATTAGGAGCCACAGCAACACATCTACAAAGCTGCAGATCAGGTCTAGTTTCAGAGTGAAGTCGCCGAGTGCTGAGGTGCATAGTGATTTATTAACTGCAGAGCTCCAAGCTTCCTCTGGCATTAACATCAGCACAAAAACTTCACGCTTGGAGCTTCATCCTCCTGTAAGAGTAATGTGTAGGTGGCCCAGTATTTTTTGTCTGTATAGCGTTGGTACGTTTACGGCTACGCAAGCAGCTCATACTTGAAAAGTGAAGCCAACGTTGAAGTGCCATTAAATCTGCAATCTTTCTAATGGGTACGAGGTTTTGCTTGCAAATAGATATCCGGCTGTATAGGAGTCTCAGTAAACACTTTACTGATAGATTTATGGTCTCGATCACCAGTTTCAAGTCTTACCAGACATGACATGTTTATCAGTTTATAAATACCATTCCCAATTAGAGTCAAAAAGGAGGATAAAGCGGAGTGTGTTTTAGTCTATCACTGAAAGGAATTAACCAATGAGCATGCAGTTTCCAGCAGTCTCGCGATCAGATCTGCACTTTTGACATCTGGTTTAAAAAAAAAAAAGAAGCTATGCTTTAACTGTAATCTTGTCAACATAAATGTATACACATTGAAGATATGGGAGGTCAGATGATACCAGACATTCACACATTCTGTTTTACCTTGAAAGCCGGCAAAGGGCAGTTTGAGGAGATTTCCAGCTGGGTTAGCCGCTGCGAGACCAGGGAGAGTCGCTACATTGGTGGTAGGAAGGGTGAGAACAGCCAAACCTCCCTGGCCACCGATGGAGCCCGGCATACTGAGAGGGATGAGTAGCGGTTGACCCAGTGACCCGGTCTGGGCCATCATACCCGTCATTAGAGTTGCCAGACCTTCCTGGGTCAGCACCTAGTGAAAAAAAATTAATTGCTTTAACAATTATGCCTGCAAGGTACATTGTGCTTTCAAGGAGGTATTTTGTCTCCTTAATATTTTTACAGTTGTATTTTTACACAGTGAAACTAAATCGTAATACATTTTTTACTGTGGGTGAACTCAAAAAGTTCAATATTAAGCTATTTTTTTTAACCATGTTAGGGGTTTTACTTTTTACTGCTGAAATTGCTGAAAATCTTGTGCTAACAGCCTCGGGATATGTATTCAGCTGTTTGGAATAAACTTTGCTCATTTTTTTTTTTTTTACATTTTCAGTGCACAATTGCATCAGTTTATAATTTCAGTAAATCACCTACAATGTTTTTATGTGATAATAGTGACATGTCTTTCTGATACGCGAGTTTCGTACAAGGAAATCATATGTAAAAAGAGAAAAATGCAAATAGTTTTGCAACCCACTCTAAGTTCTTTCTACCTATCTGTATAATCAGACAAAATTATTTTGTTCCTCTGATGATTAAATATGAATATGAAAAGTGTAGTGAGTGTGCGTCTCAAAAAAAAAAAAAATCATACCTGTGGACAGCCTTGCACAGTGATGGGCATGGTGGCCTGGTGCTGGGGCAGAGACACACTGATGGGGACAGCAGGGGTCAGCGTTTGGATAGCAGGAGCTGGAGGCTCCACAGACACCACCTGCTGCTCACCCAGCACTGCAGGAGCACAGCCAGGTTTGGACAGTTTAAGATTTTTAATCACACAGATGTTATAAACAATTCACTGCAACTCTGTATGTATGAGAAATGAGGTCTATGCTATTCAGTATTATCTAGGATGACGATGATTTACCTACACCACCCCCTGTGCTCTGGGGCACTGTGAGACTGCCCTGGCTGCTGCTGGCATCAGGTTGCTCATTAGCTTCAGCCACTCCCTCATCAGCTTTGCATTCACTCTTCCCATCAGCTGATGATGATGGCAAAGATGCGTCGACCTCTACTTCTAGCACACGAATAGTCTCATGGCCAGACATCACAATGACCTGCACAGTGATCAGGAATTAAAGCTGAGGGGATTCAAATGCAAAAGGAGCTTCCGCTTTTGTTTACGTTTATATTAAAAATGCAACTCCAATAAATTAACTAGGTGCAATTATTTTATGAAACAACACAAAATAATTCTCATTTGATCTAGCCCCAGTGCGGTCAGTATTTCTCCACATTGTCAGTTCCCTCTCGAAGAGCATGTAAGGAACCAGATTTTGACTTAGCTGATGATTCATGGTATGCAATAATGACAGACCTAGCGGAGGAGCAGCAAGACAACCTGGGCTGGAGGACAAGGTGCATAGAGACAATGCAGGAAGAGAGAGGAGGATGCATACCTGGTTGTCTTTGGCAGGGAATTTCAAAGTGCAGGATTTAAATGGCTGAAAAAAGACTTCTGCAGTCAGACAGTGAATGGCTAAGGAGAACAGAGAAGCCGAGCACATGTTAGGACACAATGAACCAAAATGAACCAAACAAACAAACAAACAAAGAGACACAAATGAAAAGAGCATGAGTACACAAAAACAATGATAAGAGCATCAGCCAACAAGCAGCTCAAGCAATGCTTTCTTCGAGCTCGCCTTTGTGTTCCCGTGAAGAGCATTGCTTTTGTTTGCCGACAATGTCTACACACAATGTTACTAGAGAGAGAAAAACCACAATTAATTATTAAGCACGGCAATTCAAAGACTGTTTCCGACACAAGCATAGGTATTATTAGTCTATAAAACACAAAAGTGTGTCGGGCTCTCAATGGACTGCTGTGTGACAGTTAATCATTCCATTATGAAGTGGCACTCTGGCACATGGAGGGTGACGGGCGCAAACAGCAGCAAAGAACTCAAAGGCAAAGTTATGTTTTGTTATGCTCACTGTAAGTGTAGCTGGAAGGGCGCGTGTGTTGGGGGTGGGGTCCCTAACAAACAGGTGAGTGTTACCTGCTCGTTGACAGTAAGTGGGGCATCTTTGGCAGGCAGATCCTGGGAGTTCATGGCAGCCCCTGTCTTCCTGGCATTCTGGGTAAACAGAAACTGATTTTAAAAACAAATCTACAACCGATTTAGAAATTCAAATATGCATTAAGTTTCCCCACGTAAGCCCACAGTGTCTGCACTTTAATGACAAATGCTGCTTGAACAGACCCATATGCAGAAGCCAGTTTTATTTTAAATTCATAGCTAATTTTGGTCATTGCACGACCAGACTATTTGGAGGGGCCTGTAAACAGGCCATACTGTTTTGCACTTAAGCTGCAGAAAACGTGATCAAACACGCCGGTCGCGGACGTTATGTGGTTACACATCCAACACAGGTCACGAAAAAGACTCGAGACGGCGCGTTTCCTGCTGCAATGCCCCGTTAGATATGAGGATCTGTCAAAAACTTCAGCGGGTGTTGATGGGCTCCCCACCCCCATCCTGGCCAATAAAAGTCTCGCCGCGTCGGCCACTTTTGAGGACTAGCTGCAAGCACGGAGCACGGGCAACGGAAATCATCTCGATCCGTGCCAAGAGACCGAATATTATGTATTTCCCTCTCTTTATCATAAATATATAAATTATGCTAATTACGAACATTGCATATTAACCAAAACTCATTTCCTCTCGCCATTTCGCTGCTATGCGCGAAGAGCAAGCCAGAATACAGTCCGGTTTTTATATTCAACTTACCGCGTATATGCAGCTTATTTTCTGTAATCCCCCGCTCTTAAAAAGGTTCCTTGTCACAGTTTGTTTCAGTCACACATAATTAAAAATTCATCTCAGCTCCCAGACAGGCGCTGTGACTGCACACAAAAGAGGTATTTGCATTGATAAGGAGGGTTGCAATGTTAGGATCTCCTCTCTCTTAATATTTAATGACGATGCCCTTTCTGCAACAGTTCAGATAATCAAAAATCCTTGAGGTATCTCACAGAATCCTATTTGAGCTGTAAAGTCGGACAAAATTGCCACAAAATTGGCCTTTTGCACTACGTCATGAACATAATTTATGCAAGAAAAAATCTTGCATTGAAAAATGTCTGCCTGGACTTGAGAGGAGCCATGGTTCTCTTAAAGGGGAAGTAGCGCACACAAAGCCGAGCACTGAGAGGCTGTAAAGAAGCGTTGTGCCGATACGTTTCAATTTCCCAACATTGCTGTTTGCCTGTAATATCATGACATTTGTACTGTTTTACATTTTAATGAGGCAGTATTATATGTTTGAATATATCCGCCATAATTATGGACACTTAAGGACTTTTTTCTTATAATGACTGGGAAAAGAGTCACACTTGTGTTGTTTTTGTGCTTGCTCTATATGTATTTCTGACTGGATTAATACATTTCTGACTGATAATTCTCATGATATCACTTTTTTTAATGAAAAGATGATGCATAACTTTTGTGGGTAAACTGTAGGCAGTTGTGCTATTTTGAAAAATCCTGTTTTTTGTGACTAATACATAAAGAATGGTTGTGTAGTTTAGAAATCATGGTGCATCATTTAGTTGATGAATAAATTAGTAAACTGACACAAAAACTTGCTTTTCAGTTAAAATATATATATATATATATATATATATATATATATATATACCAACACACGTATACACAGATGGGTAATTTGGGCAGAGTGGAGTCACCTGGGGAAAACAAGCCACAGGCGTAGACAATCAAGATCAAGACAGCTAACGATCAAAGTAAAACAGGAAATAACTGATAAGAGATAACTAGTAAGCACAAGGACAATAAACTAGCACTAATACTGGTGGAATCAGGATTGACAAAGTCAAGACAAAAACCAAAGAGCAATAATATTACAAAACTGAAGACTCATCACTTGAAAAGCACTAAAACTAAAAGCTCAGTATTACCAGAACGATTCACAATATCAGAATAATAAAGGGATGATACTGTAATGATACTGAATGTTTACTGGCCCTGAAGCACATGTGTTAAACTGAAGGTCTGGAGCCCTCTGTAAATTCTCCCCAGCAATAGATTTAGCCTCAGACCTCAAAGTTACTTTGTGATTTGCAGATATCTATGTGCATATATTTTCTTATTAGAAGGCTAGGATGTGTGGTATGTGCAAAACCTTCAAAGATGGTATGATGATCAGGCAACTTGGTGAAATTCTGCTAATTTTTTGAGGCCTTCACATGGACCAAATTGTATGTGAAAATTACTGTATGGGACATGCAGCAACATTATCCAGGATAATTTTATGTTTTCTCATTGCAGCAGGAGTGACACACAGGTTCAAGGTTTGGGTGGGATTACAACAATAATCAGCTCAGGCAAGAGTCACTGTGGACTATGAGGTTTGCAGACAACAATGTGATCTGTAGTGAGAGTAGGGAGCAGGGTGAACAGAGCCTGGAGAGGTGCAGGTATGCACCTCTCCAGGCTGTGTTGTGAAAGTAGATGAGTTTAAATACCTGAGCTCAACCATCCAAAGCAACAGACAGTGCACAAAGAGGTGAAGAAAAGAGTGGACGCAGGGTGGTGATGAGCATCAGGGGTGATTTGTGACAGAAGGAAAGCAACAAGAGTGAAAGGGAAGGCTTAAAATATAGTAATGAGTATGGTTTGGAGATGATGGCATGGACAAAAAGACAAGAGGTGGCAGAGTTGAATGTGCTCAGATTTTTATTGAGGGTCACCAGGATGGGCAGAGTTAGAAATTAGTGTATCAGAGGGACAGCTCAAATTGAGTGGTTTGGAGACAATGTTAAAGAGGCAAGGTTGAGATGGTTTGGACATGTACAGAGAAAAGATAGTGGATACATTGGACAAAGGATGCTCAGTGTGGAGCTGCCAGGCAGGAGGAAAAGAGGAAGACTACAGAGGAGATTCATGGCTGCAGTGAAGGAGGACATGCAGATTGTTGGTGTGACAGAGGAGGATGGTAGGGATAAGATGAGGTAGAGGCAAATGATTAATTAAATATGTGAATAAACTATATATGTATGGCCCTTGACGTGATCCCAGCTTTATCAGTGTGGCCCTTAGTAAAACTGGATTTGGCACCCCCCCCCTGCCTTAAAGCTCACAGTCAACCTCTGCTACATTGCTACCAATAGGGGGCGCGGGCGTGCACGTAAAACAGTGCGTGCAACCGCAGATAGATAGAGAACGGGTGACGTCACCACTTCCACAACAACAAGAAGCTGAAAAACAAGGAAGTGGATGATTGTGTGAAGCCGTGACCTGCACTAAGGCCGTGAGAAGATACGCAGAGCTCCGTTTAATCTGATATTCCTCAGCCTCTGGATCAAAACACGACAATGAACAACAAAGGTATTTCTCCAGACCTCGTTTAGGTAATTAGTCAGCTGTTCGCTATACGACGCTGACGTGATTAACTAGAGACGAGGAGCTGCCGTTATGGCTTTTCGAAGCGGACTTCACGTTTAGCCACGTACATAACAATAACCCGACGCTTTCTGGGTAACAGTGTGGCTCACACCCTCAACCGAGACGTCTAAATTTTCAGGACTGAAGCTGTTATCGGTGGAAGCCTTATTTACTGTCACTATATATTCGTATAGCATTAGTGGGCAGGTCACATGTTTTCAGTCAGCTAACATCTCTGAAGACGGGCACATTTTAAAGGCACAGCTGACGTGACTCTTTCCTCCTCTTTTGTAACAGCCAGCATACAAATCTAATCTGTATGACTCATTTAAATAGCATTTGTCAGTTTTTGTTAACAATTTACGCATTATACGTACACCTATCATTTCTCTATTTTAGTTTAAAATACTAATTTCCTTTGTGCCCAGTTTCGCTGCATCCGTACACTTTAACTCTTTAGTTATATGATTATTTAAATTACAATTATATGAACTGAGATATCGGTCATATATCAGTTTTGGTGAAATAAAATGGCAACCTCGTCTCATTAAGAGGTGAAAGACATTAAAATGGGGTATATTCAATGAAAATTTCTTTGTTTCTCTGGCGCAAAGTTTTCACAAATAACGATAAAAGCAAAAATAATAAAAAAAAAATGACAGCCAGATTTTTATGTTCAAGATATTTTTCTGTATTGGCCTAAAATTTCACAATCTACACATTCCAATTATAATTTAGCTGACCCATTATTTTTATTGTAATGCTTATAAGAACACAAAGAACCTGGAAATTAGCCACATTTGATCAACTAAAACTGGAGAACTTGTGCCATTTTTACTTATCAGAATTGATTAATTCTCTATTGATTGACTAATTGATTAGGTGAAGTTTCCGTTTTCCCCCTAAATATAATAGAGGTTTTGGCCTTTCATCATAGGAAAATAAAAAAAAATGTGAAAAATATTTTTTCTTTTTTAATTGGTGTTACATTTACTCAAGCTTACATCAAAAAAAATTTTTAAATATAAAATGGTCAAAACAGGTACATGCATAGATTTGTTATGTAAGTTAACACAGACGTTTTCTCTGCAGACCAGTTTATCTTTAATCAGGTGTAATCACCTGATTTGAGTCAGGAAAGAAATCGTGAACTTGAGCTTTCTATTTATTTATTTTTTCTAGTGTATTGTCAATTGTCATATCCTGCTCCTCAAGAAACAATATCTTAAGTTGGAATGCCAGTTGGAATTCTGTTGTCTGAGATTATAAGTATATAATCATTGAAAGAAAACTTTGAATGAATATTTAAATTGTACTCAAAGTATTGATTCATATAATCCATCTCCAGGTGGATTGTACAATGGGCCTTGGTCCCATAAGCAACAGTGAATATGTTAAATTCCTCTATTGTCCATATTTACAAATGACAATATTTTTTAATTACTGCAGAAACTGCATTATTACTGCTAAGGATGACATTTTTGTCTTGGCCTCAGAGTAATGTTTGGCCCTTGAAATTTTGTTCTTTATTCTCAAAACACATGCATACATGGTCCAGTAAGGAAGCATAATTAGGGGCTAAGTATTTCCATTAATATATATATATATATTTTTTTTTCCCAGGTTCATATCCACAGCAGGCTGTGTACCCTCAGCAGAGCACTGCACCTGTATACTCTCCTGCTATGCAAATGTCTCCTCAGGCACCTCCTTACACAGACACACCACCTGCATATTCTGAGGTAACCATTGCATATTTAAGTCCAGTGATGGGAAGAGTTAATACTTAGAGTTGTAAAAAATAAATAAAAAATGATAATAATCTCTTCTCCCATTTTCTGTCTCTCCAGATATACCAGCCCAGATATGTGCTTCCACCTCAGGTGCCTGGTCAGGTGCCTCAGATGTCCTCTCACTATCCTGGTGCTCAGGTGTATATGCCCATGCAGCCACCTATGCCAGTTGGGCCAGTGGGTCAGAATGTCCCCATGGCTTATTATCCAATGGGAGCCGTTTACCCGCATGGTTCAACAGTGATGGTGGAGAGCGGCTTTGATGCTGGTGCTCGCTTCACAGCCGGCAGCAGTGTTTCCATCCCAGTGGGTATCCATCCTGAGAAGGCAAAACCACCTTAATTGAGATGCATTTTAAAGTTAAGGAACTCTTTAACTATGTTTGTGCTTGTTTCTCTCCTTTATTAGCCCCCACCGCCTGGACACCCCCCCAATGCCGCTCAGCTGGCTGCCATGCAAGGTGCCAATGTCGTAATGGCACAGCGCAAGAATAACTTCTTCCTGGGTGGATCCAATGGAGGTTATACCATCTGGTAACAGCAGCTCCTTCTTCATGCCTAAACCATGTCCCCATCCCAGATGATGCCCCAGTTCTTCCCCCATCCCATATGCCTCCCTCTTCAGGCTGCTTGGCCATGCCACAATACTGATATCACCTAACGGAATGTAATATTTTAGAGCCCTTGTGAAAGGTACAGTACTCCACTTCTGACCTAGAGATCAAATGATAAACACCATTGCCTGAAGAGGATAAGTTAAAATTTGTAATCCATTCCATCGTTCTTCATTGGGTCTAACCTCTTTGGTCATTTCAGATAGGACCTCTTTCAGGCGTCTGTATTTGTCAGCGAGATTTTCTCTTCTTTGATCGGATGGTCACAAATTACACTGAGATGTTCTTGTACTCCTGTAAAACTACTTAAATGAAATGTTGAAATATCAGACCCGCATTATATAGTTTAGCTGCTTTATGGTGAAAGTGAAACGCAGTTACAAAGTTGCAGTAAAAAAAAAAATTTAAAAAAAACTCCACTTGTCTTTTTTTGAAACTTTTAGTGTAGTTCAATTAATAGGTGTGTAGTAGTTCCATGTAAATACCAGTATGATTATGTGAAATTACATCTCAACTATTAAAAAAAAAAAAAAATCAGCATCCTGGATGCTTTTAGCTAGAAATGTCTTGTCTTTTGCACAGTATCCAAAATACCACGGAAAATTTGTTGCACAGTGAACTTTCTGAGAGATTTAAATCTCTCAGAAAGTTGTTCTATTTAAATCACATGTAAATTAAAGCATAAAGAAATTAAAAAAAAAAAAATCAAAAGATTTACTGCAATATCTAAAGTGGTTTACTGTACCTTGTTGGGCAACTTGTAGACGAACATAGTCAAGTGCCAAAGAGCACTGGGGATAGCCCTAAATTTAAGCAAATTAACTTCAGTAAACTTAAAGGAAAGAAAAATTAAAGTAAATCCAAATAGTAAGATGGATGGGAAGGGGTGGTTGGTGTAACATTTTAGCTTTTATTTCTTTTTCTTTTTTTTCGTCTCCTTGTTTCTGTTTCACAGTCGGATACCCAGAGTATATACACTAAATGTTTTATTGTACAGATTTCAAAAACTACCTTTCATTGCTTCCTTTTCACGCGAGTATATCTTAGGATCAAGTATTTATTCACCACAGTAATCGGTCACCTTTTCTGATAGCATTAGTTTCTAGGTAACATTTTTATCATGGTTGATGAGACTTATATTTCAGTGTTTCTTTACTTTTCCACATTTAAGTGACTTGCACAAGTAGTTAGGCTAATAAATTTGGTAGTATAACCAATGAGCTGGTTGTACCAAAGATCTGGTCTACAATGCACTCTGTTTGGTTGTGACTTATTTTAAATGTCACAATTTAAAAGCAAACATATCCTTGAACAAGAACTTGTGACGCTGTTGGTCGTTAAACCTTCAGTCTGACGTGACTGCAATTTTTAGTCAATGTGGGTAAAGTGCATCTTTGAGTCGCTGCATACTTTTGCACCTTTGCTATGTACAAATTAGATTAAATAACTTTTTATCTGAAATGCACTGCTAAGCAAAACTAAGGAGTTGCAGACAAGGGGCTTTTTTGTTTTGTTTAATTCTGTTTTAATGCATTTTTTTTTCTTCTTAAAGAAAGCTGTGATGTTTTGGAGCATTTTTAGATTTTAAAATTCATCCAGTCTAAACCATTTAAAAAAAAATTTGACATGTCACGTCGTTCAGTTGCCTGTAAGTGTATGCAAACCTTTTGCAAAGAGGCTAAATGACTGTCAGCATAACGAATAATTTTCAGATTTTTTTTTTTTTTTAATGGTGTTAATCAAGTTTCTTTAGAATTATTAGATATTACATAATCTGGCAAACTGAAAGAAGATTTCTAGTTCTAGTTCAGGTTGTCTGTATGGATACCATCAGCTAATATTTGTGTCAAGCGTCAAGGTGTCACTGGGTATCCGACAAATCAAGTTTTAACAGCTGTGGCCGCCTGAAAACAAAAGCTCCTTTCTTGTCAACCAACATTTTGGGATTTGATTGTTTAAGTCAGTAGAGCCATCTGTCTAGAAACCTGCATCATTCATCTAATGAACTTCTCCTCTGCAGCTCATACGCAAAGCTGCTGCACCAGATGCGACTGGCATCTCCCTCGAGTGTTTTTAAAAAGACTCACATGTCCATTTATTTTCCCCACTCATGCTGTCATTTCATACAGCTTCATTGGAAAAGAGGCCGCAGCTATCAAAACTTAAAAACTGTACAAATGTCTTCTTTTCTTTTTTTTTCCATCTATGCTCTGATTGTTTGTAAAGCAGCATAATGGTGGCTTTGTCCCAGCAATATGAAGTACTGTAACTTACAGCTGACCAGTAGATGCTATGCCAACCACAGCCAGCAAAAGGATCACTCTTTGTTGAAGGATTATGGACATTTATAGTTCAGGGATTCTCTTTACAATATTTTGTAAAAATAGATGTATGTACTAAAGTGATGTGATGGACTTTGGTACACATTCTATCTTTTAAGATTACTAAAGGAGATGAGTGTCACTACAGTTTGCTGAGACATGTCAAAGATGGAATACTTTGGAAAAAGAACTTAGGTGCACTTAACTTTTTTATACTAAACTTAAAATTTAAAATGTAAGTTTAGAATAAAGGTTATTTTGGAAATTTGAAATGTGCCAAAGTTGTCCTTTTATGCCTCCGTCAGTCCATTTTCTCGTACTTGCAACAGCGTATCCCAGATATTCTTCACCCCTGCAGCATTTTCAGGTTCCTCTTGAGGGATCCTGAGGCATTTCCAGACCAGGTGAGATACTCCTTAATTTTTTCATAAAAATAAATAAAATATTCTCTCTAGTTTTGGGTCTATCCTGGAGTCTCCCGCTAGCTGGGTGTACCAGGAAATACTCCAAAGCAAGCATCCTGATTGGATGGTGCGGCCACCTCGCTGCTCTACTTCGACTTTGCCCTGGATGTCTGAGCTCCTCACCTTATGCCCAAGACTAAACTGAGGCACCCTACACAGGAAACTCATTCTTTCTTTTACTGTCCAGAGCTATTGGCCATGGGCTCAGCTGTCCTCACCACAATGGTCTGGTGTAATGCCTGCATTACTGCTGATGCTGCACTGATCCACCTGTCCATTTCATGCTCCATTTTACATCACAAATAAATCAGATCCCAGGATACTTAAACTCACAATCAAAATCGAGCAATCCACTGTTTTCTGGCCTTTGTTCTTTCAAGTTTGTGATGCAGTACTAAATTAGGCCAAGTCATTACTTCTGTACTGTCATAAGATTAGAAAACACCTGGGATTCTGGCTATTGTAAATCTAAAAATTTCTTTCAAGGCCAGACAGCATTACAACAAACACAGTATTGCCAAAAGTATTAGTTCATCTGCCTTCACACATTTGAACTTGAGTGACCTCCCATTCTTAATTCATTTGAGGTCAGACACTGATGTTTGATGAGAAGGCCTGGCTCGCGGTCGCCACTCTAATTTATCCCAAAGGTGTTCTGTCAGGTTGAGGTCAGGACTCTGTGCAGGCCAGTCAAGTTCTTCCACACCAAACTTGCTCATCCATGTCTTTATGGACCTGCTTTGTGCACTAGTGTGCCATCTTGTTGGAACAGGAAGGGGCCATCCCCAAACTGTTCCCACAAAGTTGGAAGCATGAAATTGTCCAAAATGTCTTGGTATGCTGAAGCATTAAATGTTCCTCTCACTGGAACTAAGGGGCTGAGCTCAGCTCCTGAAAAACCCCACACTATAATTTCCCCCCTCCACCAAACTTTACACTTGGCTCAGTGCAGACAAATATTGTTCTCTGGCAACCATCAAACCCAGACTTATCCATCAGCTTGCCAGAGAATGCATTGCCACTGCTCTAGAGTCCAGTGGCAGTGTGCTTGACACCACCACATCCAATGCTTTGCACTTGGTG
>JASGAU010377057.1:0-10746 GCA_030220045.1 Australoheros facetus
AGAAGTCTTTCCAATTATTGATGCTTCAATCTTAAAAATGATCAATCAGTCTTTATTAGTTGGCTATGTACCACAGGCCTTCAAGGTGGCTATAATTAAAAAGCCATCACTTGACCCAGCTGTCTTAGCTAATTATAAGCCAATCTCCAACCTTCCTTTTCTCTCAAAGATTCTTGAAAGAGTAGAGTAGTAAAACAGCTAACTGACCATCTGCAGAGAATGGCTGTCCTAAAAGCTCCCTGAAAAGCCTTCAGCTGATCCAAAATTCTGCAGCTCGAGTACTGACAGGAACTAGAAAGAGAGAGCATATTTCTCCCATATTAGCTTCTCTGCATTGGCTCCCAAGGATAGAATTTAAAATTCTTCTCACATACAAGGTCTTGAATAATCAGGCCCCATCTTACAGTATCTTAAAGTACCGTATCACCCCAATAGAGCACATCGTTCTCAGACTGCTTGCTTACTTGTGGTTCCTAGGATAGAGTAGAATTGGAGGCAGAGCCTTCAGTTTTCAGGCCCCTCTTCTGTGGAACCAGCTCCCAGTTTGGATTCTGGAGACAGACACCCTCTCTATATTTCAGATTAGGCTTGAAACGTTCCTTTTTGATCAAGCTTATAGTTAGGGCTGGATCAGGTGACCCTGAACCATCCATTAGTTATGCTGCAATAGGCCTAGGCTTCTGGGGGGTTCCTATGATGATGAGTGTTTCTTTTCATTCACCTTTTTTTACCCTGTTTATACCCCACTCTGCATTTAATCATTAATTATTGTTAATCTATGGGTCTCTTCCACAGCACGTCTTTTATCCTGTCTCTCTCCTCAGCCCCAACAAGTCGCAGCAGATGACTGCTCCTTCTTGAGCCTGGTTCTGCCTGAGGTTTATTCCTGTTAAAAGAGAATTTTTCCTTCCCAGTGTCACTAAGTGCTTGTTCATGAGGGGTCGTTTTGACTGTTGGGCTTTTTCTGTAATTTTTGTAGGGTCTTTACCTTGCAACATAAAGGGCCTTGAGGTGACTGTTGTGATTTGGCGCTATATAAATAAAATTGAATTGAATTGAATGTGCGGGGCATTGTGTCATAGGCTTTCTTGCAGCCATTCCAGGTGGTGCACAGGTTGGTCAGTCTGGTCTTACAACCTTGAGTAACTGTTCTTTCTACCAGTAGATGCTTCTACCAGTAGATGCTTCCAAGCAGGTACATAGTTTGATGGGACCGGTCCCTTCTGGGGATTCTTGGGGATCAGGACTGTCCAGCCTTCAGTTAGCCATTCTGGGTGCATCTCATCCGTTAGCAGCTGGTTTATTTATGCTGCCAGGCACTCGTGAAATGCAGTTAGCTTCTTTGGGCAGTAGGCGTGAATCATGCAGGGCCTGGTGCTGTCCAGTTCTTCATATTTAAGACTATTTCCTGGATATCTGCCACTGTGATGGTTACTGGATCCTGTTCATGGAGATTTATGTGGTTTACTCTTAGATCCACTAGCCACTGAGCATTCTTATTATGTGTTGCATCCTTCCATATGCTCTTCAAGTATCGTTCTGTCTCCAGCTGTTCTCTTGTTTCCCTGTTCCCCTGACACTGAGACCTGGGATGGCTTAGTGGAGAACATCTGGTTTTTCCCTCTGGCTTTTATCTCTTTGGTATACCTCTTCAAGTGGTTACTCAAGGCTGTGAGTCTTTGCTTAGCAGTGTCTGAGGCCTCAGGTTTGATCTTAGTGATGGTCACAGTAAGGATTGTCCATAGCACCACAGTCACATCTTCAAGTAGACTTTCAAAGGGTACTTCATGTAGGCTTGTTAATCGTCCACGGAGTCTCCAGGTTTCCAGCTTAGCTATGATTTTATCTCTCAGGTCAGCTGCTCTGGTATTCAGCGTATCAATCTCGGAGTGTGGGGATTATGATATCCCCCCCCGACCTGATGTACTGGCTCCCCCTGTGTTGTACCTCATCAACCTCTAGTTGCGATAGCAGTTGCTTCTTGCAGATGTTGGAACACTGAGCTACTAGTTATTTCAATGTTAGTCTAGATTTTGGGTTTTGAAAAATCCATATATATACTTTTTTGTTTTATCTTTTTTAAAATTCCTTTGAGAGCTCTTTGTAGCCTTATTTAAAATAGAAATTTACAAACAGATTTTTATGTACTAAAACAGAGGAGACAACCGTTCATTTTGATTGTGCATTGGATTCTTAATTGTTCGGTGTCCACCTCAGGTATGGTATGCACTGTAGTCTTTGATACTGCAGCAACTTATCATATTCAGTGAGCCGAACAAGATTGTGGATCTGTGACTACTTGGTTTACATATATCAGAGAGGCTTATGATCGAGAGGTGAGCAGATAGTGGACAGAGAACATTTGGACTGATAGATAGCTCAGCCCCAGAGGGCCCTATCATCTGTCATCCACCCTGGGACCTGTCAGTGCACCCAGCAACAGCTGTCCTGCCTCAATTATGAATCATTGACCATGTCAGGAGACATCAGACTACCTTATCTTCTCCATTGCTACAGCCAAATGCCCATGGGGACTCACTCTCTCACTCACACACGCGTACACGCATGTGTGTACACATGCGTGTTCCTCTGGACTGTAATGAGAGCAGTATTATGGTAAGTCCTAGCTGGAATCTCTGCCTCAGCAGACACATTTGTGTGGCCAGGGATTTGGCTGACCAAGCACACTTCTGCACCAACCACATCATTATCACAGGATGCCATCTATACTGTATGCTGTTCCATTTTGAGAATTATGTTGAGAAAGGAAAGAATATCATTTTTCCTTTTCTTTTTTTCTTACACAAGAATAAGCTATGGACAATGGGAAAATGCAATACTGGCCTTGCACTTTCTCTTAGAGCATTATCTTTTTCCAAACCCTCGGTCCAATATTTTTTCCAGAGGCGATTCAAAATGAGAGGAAGAAAGAAGGTCACCTCTCTTCTCTATCTTGGGTCTTTTCAATCAAGCCACTGTAATGAACACACCATCCTGCAAGGCTATAGTACAGGCAGGCCAAGAATGGCACTTGGAACAAAAACTATGAAAGAAAATATAATATAATAATGTTTCAAAAGACAACAGTATTTGCAGGGATGAAAAACTTTGATCTTGGTGTGTTACCCATGACCCTGCAAGGGCATGTTATCACATTCAAACAGAAAATAGCCTGGCATGGTATTCAATCTGTGATGGTATCATACTGTACATTTAGTCCAATATTAGACATAATCTAATAATCCATTTTATACAGTTGGGGTTGAGGGGAGGCAGGGGGATTACTTCCTGCTTTAATACACATGAAGACTAAAAAAGTGAAGAAGAAATGCAGTTTGAACAAAACACAAATAGTTCTTCTGGTATACTAAAAGAAACACTATATCACACAAATCTGACTTTTTACATGTGCGACGTGAGCGCTGTATTAATTTATCCACAGGATGAGTTAAGTGTCCACAGAGGCTTGCTCTCGCTGATATTTTATTGTTGAAAACATCTGGTGGCAAAAAGTAATGAACATTTACACTGACTCACAGGAGCTATTGCTTATGCAGAAATGAGCTGTATGTAATCAAAATATTACCACTATACATGGAAATTAAATGACCCTGCCATTGGGGGCAATAAATCAATAGCCACCGGACTCACCAGCTGCAGTATCATAATTACTATGATAAAATCCACGGGCTTATAAACTGGAACATACCAGAAATGCACCCCCCCACACACCCCACCTCCGATTTGAATAATCTTTGGCACCACATCCAATTGGCAATTTTTGTCTATCGCCTGATAAATTTGTGCAAAAAAAAAAAAGTGTTACAGTGCTCATTATATGAAAAAACATTATCTTAATTGAACATTCACCTCTACGTAAAACAGTCAAGGCCATTTCCTGTTTGCCCTGCTGTCTAAAACAATGGATTCTTACCAATCAGCAAATGCTGAATGTTAATGAGAATGTGCAGGAGCCAGAAGCTCCATACAATAACTTGCTCATTGTCCCTTGTGTTTAATTTGAGCTTGCTATTTCATGCTCCCGAGTTTACCTAATGCAACCAACTTAGTTAAATAAAGTTAAGTTAATTATTGCATATGGCTTTTCTTTTCTTTTTGCTTACAGTTAGTCAGACATTACAAGCCTTTGCATTAGAAGCATTTCATGAGTTGAGATTCTTGCCATTTAATAAAGCAGCTTCACCCTCTCAAAGCCTCTCAGACCTTGACACGTCAGTTTATTTGCTACACTTCATTTTTTGCATAGATTTAAATTCATACATTACTGATTACTCTTCATATTTTCAAGCATGCATTTTTACCCTCCCACTCTCATCATGAGACTAAAAGACCTGTGTGTGTGTGTGTGTGTGTGTGTGTGTGTGTGTGTGTGTGTGTGTGTGTGTGTGTGTGTGTGTGTGTGTGTGTGTGTGTGGCGGGTGAATAGGGAACTTCACCTTCTGCCAGACAGATTCCTTCCTTTATGACAGCTAGCTGGGTGGAGGAGCAATTAGTGTCACCTGAAAGCATTCCTCTCAGGATTGCAAGGCGCCATGAAAACTCATCTCGCCAAAGCCCTGAAAAGCTCATCAAGATCAAACTGGCCTTCTTTATGACCTGACTTACTCACCCACAGCACAGGCTGATGAAGGTTTCCTTTTGCCTCGTCTCAAGCTGATTAAAGGCAGCAAGCCCGTGTTGGCTCCCATTCCTCAGTCAGACTCGTTTCCCTGTGACACATCTGCTGTCCTTTGCTGTTTGGGCTGCTTGGTACTCGAGTCACGGAATGGCCTAAACATTACCTTGTTGAAACACCACTGATTACAGTCTTCAAAGAATTTTATAAGTGGAACTTTTGTTTCCACAAAAGTGTCGAGACTCGCTTTTGTTGAAAATTTTTCCATCTTTGTTGTGGCATTTCCATCTGACGCGAGCACCAGTGGTCACTGACCGCCAACAAAACAAATTTAATTCCCTCCCTCATCAGCCACCCTTAGCCAGGGTCAATGCCTGCTGCATTTTGCTTCTTTTGTAAGAAATGCTAGAATTAAAATAGAAGTGCAAGGATCAATACAACAATTCAACCAGCACTGAGAGGGGGCTGTGTGTCAAGTATTTGTGCTGCTTATTAACATGACTATTGATTGGAGTCAGAGGAGCGTGGTCACAGAGGCAGCATCAAATGACAATCATTAACCCTCAAGTCAGGTTTAGCTGTAGACTCTCGGCATGCTCTGTAACATCTTAATCCTTAAAGGGGCATTTCATTGATGGTCATCCTTGGCAGTCCTACCTTTGGTGTAATCCATTAGCATATACAGCCCTGAGCTAATTACATGTTTATTTTTTTATTTTTTAAGTTTATTTAACTTGGGAATTTTCTGAAACAATATTCAGCCCGCTTAGGATTAAAACTAGAAAAACTTGGAAGTTGTCACTTTTCCCCACTGAGACTGAAAGCCTTTGATATTTATAAGCTTTAATTAATGAAACAAACAAAAAGTTTAATGTTTTTTTTCACTATAGGATTTTTTTTTTTTTTAATGTTTGCTTGGTTATATCTGCTGTGATCAACGAAATGTAAGTGGCAGGCCCACTTTCTATTTCCTAATGTACCACATTTGCAATACACACTTTGCAGTATGCGTTTAATTTTTATTTTTTTTAATATCACATCTAACTTGTTTTAAGAAACTAATCGGCAACATTAAAATGAAAGAAGTGAGCGTCACGTCAACTAGAGTGGTACTAATTGGTTGCCATGTTATGTTAATTTACTCCCAGGATTACTAAAATGATTATAACTGAATTAAGCTGGAGGAGGGAAGGACATAAAAGAAGAAACATATGAGAGCAAGGTGGGGAAAAGGTTCCAAAGTTAAAAAAAAAAAAAAATGTGATGGTAAAAGATTAAAAAATAGCTATGAAGTATTGACTTGAGTCTCTCCTGAACATCTTGAATGATACTGGTCTAAGCATGTCATAAATGGAAACACTAATATAATCAGCCTTCATGGCAGCTGGAGAAATTGGCAATAGGTTTCTAATGCCAAGAATGCATTAACCAGTGCTTCCCACACAATACAGCTGCTTTGAGGTAGAATGCAGAATATGGAATGAGACAGAACTGAGACAACCTGCACACAGCCTTAAATGGTTACTGTCTGAGACCCAGGCAGGTAGATCAGTGAGCAGAGGAACAGAAATCAGAGCAGGACAGATGGTGTGGAAAGTACTGATAGCTAGCTAACCCACTGGATTTATTTGATCAAATATAAAATAAATAAATATACAAACAAAAAGGAAAGCACCAAAACAGATTTTAAGCACTTTAATGTCACAGTCCAGTTCTGGAAAACCTCCATCCGTCCTCCACTAAAACCTTTTTTGCAAAAGTGCCTGTGGACAAGAAGTGGAGATTGATATAGAGAAAAGATGTGTTTTAGATATCACTAATTCACACACAAAAAATAAATAAATCACCTCCATGTGTCTTTGTACAGTGGGAAAAGGGGCTAACTCATTATTTCCTGTTGATTTGATATGATTTATAGACTGTGAGATCTACATCCCAGCAGAGTCTGAATGTCTGTCTTTATTCAGATAAATCAAGCACAATGAAAAATGAATTTGAATTCTTCCTGTTTTCACATTTAAAACTACAGTTTCAGAGTCCAGGATGGATGAAATTAAACCCATAAAAAAAACGTCTCCCCAGTGTTGTGACTTTAAAGGTATTCATCACAGCTAACCTCATAAAGTAGGCGTGAATGTCAAATAAAAATCAATACTTTATATCTTATATTCAGCTCATACGTTGCACAGGCTGTCATCCTGTTGTATATTTGCCTTTTAAATACCAGCATGTTTAACAAAGAAATGCTGCATCTGATTAGGGTAATGTCAAAGTATCCTGCCCTTTTCAAAAGCGCTTTGTTTTTTACTGACCATTAGTTTACTTCTGTGCTAAAGGACATGTTAAAGAAGCCTCTTAGTATTTGCAGCTATTCTGCTGAAAAAATAAAATAAAATTCGTTATATGTTCAGAATCACCAGATGGGGCGATGCATTATATTCTGTTAGCTGTGGCAAAGGGGTTGAACAGTCAGGCTGGGGGCAGTAAATTCTCGTGATACATTTTTCATCCTCCCTCTCTCACAAGATGCCAGACTGCTGAAAGGAGTATTGACTAAATACAGAAAAGGTTTGATCTTGCTTATTTATTCCCCACCAATCTCTATGAGATTTTTTTTTTTCACTCCGAGTAGAATTCAGAGAGGTTTCTGAGTGCTGTTTATGTTTTTTTCTGAGCCATAGGTACATAACAGCAACATATAAATATTTATCACAGTCTCCATATTTGCCCTTCATATTATTTTCTTCATCTAATTTTCCTCTCTTGCCTTCTATAATGATGGTTACCTTCTAGAACAGAGGCCTTTCCATGATAATGTCTGTACTACAGCTCTTCTGCTACAAAGTGTGCAGCATTCACTCTATGTTAATGGTTGGTAAAGTAAATTGCATCAGTACACAGCTCAGAAAGTGGGCACTAAGAGCTTTTAACCCAGGTAGGAGTTATTTGGTATGTTTCTAACAAACGAACAAATCTATAGCCCAGCCAGAGAAACTGAAGGGGAAGGTGTGATCCCTTCACAGATCAATATGTAATTATTGCAAATAGGCTCATCAGAAAAGTGAAAGCAATCAACAGTTCTTTTGACAATGACTGGTAATTTAATCTCTTCCCTGCCAACAATAGTATTTTATGGTCTATTCATTTGTTACCAAAAAAAAAAAATACTGAATTTCAAAACCTTGTGGAGAGGCACATGCTTGGGGTTGTTAGTGAGTCACTGAGGGCTGACCAACTTTACACCCTCCCCTTTAAACAACCAGCTGATGATTTGCAATATGACATCTTAGTGAAAACCTCCCCAATGGGGCTCCATGAAGGTGTGTGTGCAAAGAAGACACCAGCTGTTTCAGAATGTGAGCGTGTGTTACAAAGTCCTAATAAGCATTATTGAGAGCTATTATCTGATTGTACTCCTGTTGTTAATGATGTTTGAGCCAAGAAGTTCCTTTGCAAAAACCCCATGTTTTCTGAGTGTTTTTCTAGTTTATTATTATTGACTGTTAAAATGTGAGTATCCTGGGACAAGACAAAATCAAAGCATGCCACAATAAAATATATTTCATTGAAAGATTGGATCTGTTTTCTTTCTTTATATGTGTCATTCAAGGAAAGAATTATACTTCTATCTTGTTAGTGAGCTTATGTCACAGTGTCACAAATAACAATGAGGGATCGGAACATTTGAAGAAGAGCGTGATTAGATGAAGTAATTCAAGACTCGAGCAATTTTCACACATGAACTCTAATGTTAATAAAATCAGGTTGGTTTCCCCAACTGTATGTGCTGTTGTCTTTTCATATACAGCATGCAGTACATGCCAGCATAGTCTGCTTCTGATGCGTTCTGAACACTGAAATTATTTCGGTTTAAACTCCAGTGAAGTGTATTTTGACCATCTCAACACCAGCACTGGGTGTAACCCATTACTTTTTTTTTACTGTAATCCCATTACTATACGAAATTCAGTAATCACATTACAGTAGCGATTATGTTGTGACTTGTGTTAAAAAGGTTCTTCAGTTATCAGCAGGATGGGCGGATGTAAAGAAAAAACATCAAACATGCCTTGTGCAACAGGCTGAAGCTGATTTAAGTTAATGTGCTGGGAGAAGGGAAATGGTGGCAGTGGTCTACAACTTTTGAGGAATGGAGATATGGACTTTACTTTTAGTTTTATTGCACAAAAGGAGAGGTGCATAGTGGCAAAGCGCAAACTCTATCTAGGACAGAAACAATTGCATTGTGCTAACGCAAGGCTAGTAAAGGAGCTAGAGTGATGTTGAAGCTCAGTGTGAGCCGACCCCAGCCCAGCAGCCAGAGACTGATCTTCAACAGGTAACAAAGGCAGTGATGAGCAGTCAGGCTTGAAGCACGTTTCTACAGAAATCGCAGTGGTGGTTCACTTTAAAGTCTCTTTGGGCTGGTTTTTAACTTTGAAGATTGGTGTCAGGGTGTGGGACTGTAGGCTGAGGTTTATATTGTCACCTGGTAATTATGTCCCAATGCATTTCAGGTCACGTTATGGAAAAGCAGTATAATGTGCAGTGTAACTAATTACTTTCTCCAGGGAATAATTAAGTAATGTAATGCAAAAAAAATGTCATTAGTAATGTGTAATGCATTATTTTTTTAAGTAACTGCATAACACTGTGTGCCCTTTCAAAGTTAGCCTCATTGCTCCTGAAGGTGTGCCGTCTTTTCCTGCTTGCTTGCTTGTACAAATTACTCGGTGTGTAAAAGTGTAAAAACAATCGCAATTTTGAATTTTGTTTTCCTTGCATATGATTGTATGAGGACACTACTACTCAACATTCTTACTTTGTGATAATCTTTTTTTTTCCCTCCATCAGAAACCTTCCAAACCTGGATCGGCTCCTTGAAGAACAGCTTCACAAACTGCTGATGAAAAGGCATGGCGTGACACATGCTTGATTTCAATCTCTATCTCTCTACCACTTCATGCATTCCCAAGGAACAGGGACCTTGTTTCCTCAATCTCTTCAGTCGTGCCAAGCAATTGTCTGTAAGTTTGCCATCAGATCAGAATCAGCTTGTCTGCAGGAGGAAGAGGGGGACAAGTGGCCCCCTGTCTGTTGGTTTGAAATACATGGCTTCATCTTATTTCTTTATCACACCTGGTTGATGTGTGAATATAAAAAGTCTATATACGTTAACTTTAGAACCTTTCAGTTTAAGAAATGTTCTGCCAAAAGCACTGCAGAAGCTGTGAAAGCAAAAAGCTGATACATCAAATGCCCGTGTGAATATGCATGCACATGTGCAGGTAAGTGTGTTCGTGCTTATAAGTGCTTCAAGATTTCCTTAAGTTATCCAGAGGAAGCTTTCAGAAAAAAAAAAGCACACTCTCAAACATATACTCTGTCAAGACTTATCTTGGCCCCCCAGAGGCAGCAAGACAAAGCTCACACATTTTAAAGTCTCCAGTGGTAAATGAGGCGTTTGAAGAATTGCAAATGCCAGGGAACGCATACACTGACAGTTAATTTTTATAACCTTTTGTGAAAAGACTTACCAGGCAAACATTCAACTTGAGACGAGACAGACCCCCGTCACTTGTGTCCCCATCCACCCACTCACCCCAGTAATTCATTGCATTTCTATCTCTATCAACCCACACAAGACCAGAAATGACTGTTATTGCTTAAACTAAACCAAAATATGTTACTGCTCTTTACTGGTTTAATAAGCATTTTATAAAGCCTCAGAAAGCACAGTTCAGGTTGAAATGGCTGTAATCAGTATTTTTAGATTAACAATGGAACATGTTTTTTTGGGTCGCTCTGACAAACCCACAGACAATTATGCATTTCCTCCCTGCTCCACTGAGCTTTATAGCCTTTTTCAGCTAATTGTTTTGGTCTGACAGACTGCAGAGTTAGTATTTTGTTTCAGTCTCTCCAAACACTGACAGCTGTTTTCAGTATTTTAAAAAAAGGTTTTGTGTTGTTTGGGGAATTTTAAGTCTTTTTGAATATCTTTGTCCTTTTGTTTCTGTTTAGTTACTATTGTTAATCTAGAGTTTGGAGTTTTGATCTCTGTGTGTGTGTGTGTGTGTGTGTGTGTGTGTGTGTGTGTGTGTGTGTGT
>JASGAU010377061.1:0-51505 GCA_030220045.1 Australoheros facetus
ATCAGCTGAAGGCTTTTCAGGGAGCTTTTAGGACAGCCTGATAATAATGAATTACAATAGTCCACCCTAGAAGTAATAAATGCATGAATTAGCTATTCAGCATCACTCTGAGAAAGGATGTTTCTAATTTTAGAAATATTGCGCAAATGCAAAGAAGCGGTCCTACATATTTGTTTAAGAGATGTCCTGTCTGTGCTCTGTACTCCCTCAGGTATAATCAACGTTCTCTATCTGTTCTGCGCTACCCTGACAGAACATAAGATCCTGTTCCTTTCCAGCAGCTACCAGAGACTAACGGATGCCTGCCGAGCGCTGCTGGCCATTATGTTCCCTCTCAAATACAGGTATATTCCTACTCCTCAGTCTCTCTTTGCTTTGTCTTTAGACTGTTCGCAAGCAAACCACTGTAAACACTGCTGAAAGCAGAAGATGTGTTAAGTCTCTTCTTGTTTGTCTCTTCTCAGTTTTACTTACATTCCCATCCTACCGGGTAAACTACTAGAGGTCCTGAGCACTCCCACGCCCTTCATCATCGGTGTCAATTCCTTCTTCCGCTCTGAAACGCAAGAACTGGTGGGTTCTCATTGCAGCACAGTAAATATGAGACAGTGCTTCTTTATGTTAAATAAAGTACACTAGTTTGCATCACAGCAAAGAGCAGTGTCAGCACACCTGAGTCAAATATAGAAGTCATTAGCAGGACTCTGGAGAACTTGACTGCATACTGAGGAGGTAATTCAGCCATTTGATTCAGGTGTGTTGGATCAGGGACATATCTAAAACCTGCAGGACAGGGGCTCTCGAGGCCTGGAGTTGAAGAGCCCTGGTTTAGATAAACAGGAAATGTGGGAAGGATGCGGGGGGAAGACACGCTGGCAAATTAGCGACAGGCCGGGACTCGAACCTGCGCCGTCCACACTGCAGCGCGGCATATGGTCGCCTGGTCCACCACTGAGCCACCCGGGCACTCCTCAGTTTTATTCATACAGCGTCAAATCACAAGCCTCCTCGAGGCACTTTATATTGTAAGGTAGAGACCAGACAGTAATTAGAGAAAACCCAAGAATCAAAACGAACCCCTATGAGCAAGCGCTTGGAGACAGTGGGAAGGAAAAACTCCCTTTTAGCAGGAACAACATCTGGTAAAGGTTCCCATTGTTCTGAGTATTGGTCAATCTGTCAAACGAATGGTGACAACTACCAGTTGTAGACAATCATGATCACTAATGAAAAGTTAATAGGCCATAGCCTGGTCAAGTTAAAAGACATTATAGAACCTTCAGCACAAACCTTTGACTGGTACTGTATATATTTGAGTGTGTGTGTGTACTTTTGACCCTGTGTGGATTTGACAAAACCCAAAATCAATTCAAACTTGTGCACTATTAAGTCATAAAAGATATATACTGTACAATCATTCCACCCTGGAAAATGGACAGCCCCAAATTACAATAAAATTCATGGCCATGATGTATGAAAACTTCTGGCCACAACTGTACAGTCCCAGAATCCCATTAGGAAAGGATTTCTTTAGTGATGGTATTGAAAAAGAATGACTCATGCTAATGTAAATAGGGCGTGTGGGTGTTATTTTAAAGTGGACCTGCACCTCTTTTTGTTTTGTTTTTTCTTCCAGTCTGTATGCAGTGAAGACTGTCAGACTGGACTTGCTCTCTCCAGCAGTTGCCATGACACTATATCATAAGGCAGCTTAAAAAAAATATTTTGAGTGCATTCACTACTGTAATTGTTTTATGGGAGATTGTACTTCCCAAAAGAGAAATCAGCCAGGAAAGCTGGCGAACACAGTGCCAACTCCACGCAATACACTATCACCAATAAACAAATAAACCATATCATAAAAAATGCCTGCACCATGTACAGCATGAACACCTGCTGCAAGATGTGGGAGAGCACTGTGATATCTTAATGGTTAAATGACAAATGGCTTATTTCATAGTTTTATAATTAAGACTAGAAAGGCTCTCAGAATCACACAGAGAGGGCTTTCTCTGTAAAAAAAATATATAAAATAAATACACCCTCAGTTCCTCTGAGTTTTGATTACAAAAGGGAGCATGTTTCATGTGAACTCTTCCTGACACGTTAAGCAATGGTTCATCTGTCTTTTATTAAGCTGCCTCTCGGCCATCTGCTGTTTGCTACCTGATAACCTTTCTGTATTCATAGCTTTCTTGTACAATGGTCTTTACAAACTTGGCCAAGACGCATCATACCTGAATACAGGGCAGTAATTAGTGACTGAATCTCATGATCAAAGAAAATAAGATGCAGCTCTTTTATTAAGGTCTGTTGAGAATGTAATGGATGCTTCTGTTAAACGTGACTGATCTTGTATGGCTACGTGCTGCCCCAACAGAGCCTTTATCTCATCTTACAACAAGATGCTGTGTTTTGTACCATTATCACTGGTCAGGGTCAGAGGCTGTTGTGTGGGCCTTTCTACCTTTCACTGGTGAAATGTGAACATGTGTTTTTTTGATAACCAGCATAAAGTAATGAGCAGCTGCTGAGAGAGAGGACTTTCTCTGTTGCTGTGTTTGTCTTCCACTTGATCTAATCAGCTCCTGAATCACAGTGCTGTACCTGTTATCACCAGTCCTAGAAGCAGAGATGAAGTGTGCGTGTGTGTGTGTGTGTGTTTTTTAGTTGGACGTGATCATTGCCGACTTGGATGGAGGCACGGTTACCATCCCAGAGTGCGTCCACATCTCCCTGCTGCCTGAACCTCTCTTACAGCAGACCCAGACTGCACTCTCCATGGTAAGAACTGCAACCTAAACAATATCCACACCCAAACCCATAATGCATGCTACTACTGAATACTGGGAAATCTCATTAAAGTCCAGCGTGCTTTATGGGATTAGGTGCCAGGAACACCAGAGGAAGTGTTTTTCCTTCTTGCTCTTGGCTTCAGCTGGTTGAAGTTAATATTAGTTTTTTTAATACTCCACTTCTTAGCTAAATACTAATAATACACTTTCAAAATAAATGTTATTGAAGTAAAACCATATAAATAGAAGCAGTAAAGTATGAAAAGATTTAAGATAGAATTTTACATCATCAGGTTTAAATGACCTGAAATCGTGCTCATCTTCACAGCATTATGTAGGGAAAAAATGCTCATCAGATTGTCATGATTGTGTCATCAAGTTTACCCTGGAAACACTGAGTGACTCCACCGTTTGCAGAACTTCAAATTACATCAGGCTCATTCTAGAAGTGGAGTGTTTTGTTTGCAGTTTTCATGTACAACTTTACCTGCCTTTTGTCAAGATAAAATCCAGCCCTGTTTTACGCTGTGATGCTCCTGAAACAGTCTGCGGTGCCTCTGGTGGAATTGAGGAGGGTTATCCACCCCGGTGGCCACATCAGAGCCAGAATGTGACACAGATGCTCTCTTTGTATTCCCCGGGTTAAGCAGTGTCCAAATGAATATCTTCACGGTGCTTATGTTTTGCATTAGTTAAATCCTTAGTCCAAATTTAAATATATTTATTAAAAGGGAAAAGCAGCCAATGCTTTCATTTGTTAGCCCAACGTATTTACTGTACATTGTTTAATCACCATATTATATTTAGCTTTTAATTTGTTAGGTAACTAATATCCAGTTATCAGATAAATGCAGCCGCAGAAAGTGGAGATCTGAAGTAAAGTTGAGCAACTTGAGTTTCAGCAGTGTGCTTTGGTTATTTTCAATTACTGCATTTTTAATTTGTTTTCATATTTTCTTCAGTAAAGTATTGCTTCATTACTTACATGCATCGTAATATATTTACCATGTGCAACAGAAAGTCTCTTATTTTCTTACTTCCTTGTTCTCTTATTGATATCAGCAGAGTAGATACAATTTTGTTCCTCCTTCCTTTTGTTGGCTCTCTTTGCTTTGTGCATATCTCATAACAGCAGGGATAGGATTTGTTGATACTCATGTTATTAAAAGTATGTGAATTCTTTGAACTCCAGGAAATGATACGCAATTTATGATCAGTTTACTGGATATGTAGTCATTTTTACAGCCCCGTGTACAATGTGATGAGAAATACTGAGTAAACACAAAATACTGTGTATGTTTGTCATATGCAGCGCAGTGGACTGCATTAAGCTGTGTGAGGCTGCTCAGCCTGCTCACGTGCTGTAGAGTTGTAAATATTCTGCCACATAAAACTATAAATGATGACACTGTTTGTTAATTACCTCAAGTGTGTTTACAGAATTATACAACAGTCATAAAAGTGTTCACAACCCTTCGCTTTTACGCACGAGTGGACACACTTTGGAACTAATAGAAAAAAACTGTAAAAAGGTGCAGAGAAATACAGAAAGCCTAAACAGAAGCAAAAAAGAATGTGCTGAACATTTTTATTTTGCCATGTTGCGCTGCCCCCGTGCACCAACATGGAGCTGCTAAATGGAGGCAAACAGTTCACCAATAAATGTCAAATTAGCATATTTTGAACTTCATTTATTCACTCAGAGGAAATGTTGCATTTCAGAGAAACAGATGCCTATTTGTAAGTATTCATTAAAATGTATGATCATGGATCTTTTTAATAGCGCTGACAGGAATTTAGCTTTTTAGTTGTAGACTTGATCTACTATTTTAAATAGTTTTATGGCTCCTGCGTTTGAGTATTTTCCATTTTCTGATACGTCATCATTGTTTCTCCTGCGTGGAGGATTTTTTGTTTCCTTTGTACCCACCTAAAGAGGCCAGCCTCAAAGTAAAATCCCTTTCTCCCCTTATAGTATTATAATAAACACATTTGTCCACCATATGTTTAGATGAGGCTTTGATGTACTCTAGTGTAATAGCATTTTCTTTTCTCAAATGGTGACCTTGCAAAATACTCAGACTTTTGTCACATAAGTTAACAAACTTTTCTGTAAGTGGACCAGCGATGCTTACTGCCCCACTAAAAGGCTCAGAAAGGGTCCCATTCAAAGGGGAGCACTGTTCTTTTTACAGCTTTATACTAGTTAGTCTTCACATTAATATTTTACTTCCAGAAATTCACAAATAATAGTTGTAAACTTTGCATCTTCAAAGATTGAACCAGTGAGTTGTTAGTTGTTTGGTTGTTTGGCTTCATTTAAATAACCATTTTAAGACAAACAGTATGAGATGAGTCAAAATTTCAGAAATGATTAGATTTAGTTTTCTTATCCTTAAACCCAGGACCACCCTGACAGCTACAAGTGTAAAATGCTGGTTAAAACTTGATTAAATCCAAACTGACAAGCATCGTCAGTTTTCTGTATATTTGAAGCTCTGAAGTAAAACAAATTCTTCTTTGCTAAAGCTTCAGTAGATTAGCTTATGTTACTTTATTGTGTTGTTACTCTTTATCTGATTCATGACAACCAAAGTTCAGGCCAAATATTACAAAACTCATTATTTTAAGTGGTTTTCATGCACAGATACTATTTAACCAGAGACAGAGGTTTTGCTGATTGGGGTTTTATTTACTCAAGTTTAATAGACAGTTTTTGTCTAATAAATGGTCAAATGTTGGATTAGAAGTTCCATTTAGAACCAGGAAAAACCCTGACTTTGGATTGCTCATGCCAGTTGTGGGAAACCGCTCGTAATAAATGTTACAAAGGTTGGTCCTTTGAAGTGCAGTCTTGCCTTTTGTTGTTGCCTGTAAAATGCAGTGGCCTCTTTTATTAGATTATTGGCTCTGATTAGCTTGTAGTAGAAGATTGACAGACTTGTCACGTGCCAGAGGAGAGTTTTTCCTCTGCTACTTTGCAGTCATTGATGTCACTGAGACAAAGGGTAGGGTGTGTTTATTTGGAGGAGGATGACTTGGCATCCTCAACTCAGGCATACCAAGTGTGTGTTTAGACGCTGTGTAGAGCCCGTGTTATTTGAATTTTGGCAGGATCTTCCCACGGACCCTCACAGGACTTTTTTTTTCTTTCCTTTTTTATATTTTGCCTTCAGATATTTTTTAATGAGACCCATCAGCAGTAATGCCAAAGTGGTTATCTGTTACATTTTGTATGAGATGTGTGTATGAGATGTGTGACACACTCAGTACCGAGTGTGTCACACATCTGCGGCGCATAAACATCACCAGGTTGTCAGTAGTGGCCTGTGGGATGTTGCCACATTCCTGCTGGAGTGCATGGGCATGTTCAGGGAAAGGTCATTTTAACTTAACCTTTTAGGTTTGTGCATTTATATTTTTGTTGAGTATATGTGTAGTAGTACTGCAGAATATTTTGACTCCATAATTGCTTTAGTGCTGAGATGCAAGGGATTAGCAAGGATGCTAATACTAAGATGCAGAGGTGCAGTGCTGTTAATGTGTTACACGCTGTGTAATAACACAGTTATTCAAACCTTGTGCTCCTTCAGAAAACACAAGCTAAGAAGGACTGAAAGGAGAAAGTAAGTTATACCAAGAAACAAGATGAATAAATTATTTTTGTGTGTATTCTGAAATGTATTTTTAGCATGCATTTTGCTCCATTTCCATTATCAAAACACTGTTTTCATAATGTGGCTGCTGTTAAAAATGTGATGAGAGGCTGTGATAGTTGCATATTGGATTCATTTTAAATCTGCTTGATAGTGATACCTAAAATTTGTAGGCATGGATAAACAAATGCAATGTGTGACCTGTACATAACCTGTACATGTTGTGATTATGTGAACATGGACTGTTTTCTCGCTCTGATCCTTAATTCAGAACTACATTTGATCCCTTCTCCCTGTCTCCTGCATGAAGAGACTGTGCTCTGAGAGGCCTTCTCTTAGAGCATTATCCTTATTCTAATTACATCATAAAACCTTTCCCTTAATCTCTCTGCTCCCTGTCCCACTGACTGACTTCTTATCACAAGAACAACAACATCTGGTCCCACCACTTTCTGCCCACTCTTGTGATGTGCTTCTTGAATCCCATCGTAGGTATCCTGTAAGGTTTAGTTTGGCTTCATGTGGTAATTGGCTCATATCATGGAGAGGTGATATTGATTAGCTTGGAACTTTAATTGCAGTGTTTATTGTATTGTATCTTATCATATGACAGCAGATTTTGTGTGTTAAAGTGTCCTCTGGCAAGACACTGAACTCAGACCTGCTGACATAGGCCACATGCTCAAAATAAATAGATTTAAGAGAAATAGATTATTGTGAAAATCAGAGATAATCCCTCTTGTTTTTGTTCCTGTCACTGGCTGCTCTGTGTGTTTAGTTACTCCTAACCTTGAGACTGTTGTGCTTCTTGCTGTGTTGATAGGTCAGAGGTTCACTGGGTTATAGGCTTGTTCCCTCAGCTGAAAGAGCTGTGTATAAAGGCAGATTCAAAGGATGTCGACACTAATAGGCAGACTGTTACTATGGATCCAAATGTCCAGCTTAGACCACATATCTGCCATATTGACACCCCTCATAATTGTGAAGCTGGATAACTGATCTGGGGCTTGTGCAGCAGTGCTTTAATCTGTTAAATTGTCTGTCAGTGTGCTTCTGGTTTGCATCAAGGTTCCAGGAACTGTGATGATGCTGCAGATTGTTGGATGGTAACCCTAAACCAGGGCTTAGCTGCTCGACTGTCCTTACACTTAGCCAGATTAATTTTCATGTTCTGAGACTAAAAGCTGTAACTAAGGAAGAGAATGTATTTAGTGGGGTCTGGATCTGTTGCTGCTCCAGCTATCTCTGTCTGCACACAAGTCATCTGCCTACAAAAGGAACCTTTCCACTGATTTCTAGTTTTTCTAGAAGTTTTGACCAAAAAGTGACAACATATGTTAAAAAGATGTATTTTGCACACATCTGTAACATGAGAAATAAATAACAGCTCATTAATATGTTGTTAAATATTTAATGCTCACTGGTAACTGAAATGAACAGAAATCAAACTGACAATTAAACATACTTATGCCTTTTCCACATGTTGGTCCATCTGACAGGAAACTGGGGAATCATCGCTCAGGGAATTTGCACCTGTAGTATATGCTTTAAGCACTCGAGCCTACTCTTGTTTACTGAATAAAAACAGAACAGGACTTGTTGCATCACTCTGAATACTACGAACCCTTAAGGGTCCTGGTGGAATCTTTTTTTTCTGCTCTTGACTCTGCTGTAGCAGCAGGAATCAGCAGCAGGAGAGCAGAGAGCTGTGGTCACTAGTGATGGATATTGACTGTGATTTTTGCTGTTGCAGGTTTTGGATCCAGAGCTGGAAGTTGCTGATCATGCATTCCCCCCACAGTCCATTCAACCCTCTGCACTCAAAATCCAGGCAAGAAATCAACTCTTACAGTAATATAAAAATGCATGAAGATGTGATAATGTTTGGGGGATTTGTATGCCTTAATTATACAACAGCGACAGAGTGGTGATAACAAATGTGCATATAGGTTTTATGTTTTTATATTGTGGGCATGAAAGAGGTGGTAGAGGTCAGAGAAAGAAGCACACATTGGTATTTGTGAAACAGCAGGTCCAGGCTTCTGGAATCTTTCTAGACTTTCAGTTTCAGTGTGTGCTGAAGTTAACTGGACTGTTGCGTGTGTTTCAGGATAAGGAGATCCGAGCAGTCTTTCTGTGGCTGTTCGCTCGGCTCTTTCAGGGCTATCGCTGGTGTTTACATATCATCCGCATTCACCCAGAACCTGTGATCCGCTTCCATAAGGTATAGTACTGTTAATAATACTGCACCTAGTTTGGCAGACTATTTAATATGGAAGGATGCATCAAAGAAAAGAAACAGTCTTGATGAGATCGGTGCCAACGACTTTCCGCAGGCTGCCTTCCTGGGCCAGAGGGCACTGTCAGAGGACGACTTCCTCACAAAGGTGTTGGACGGCATGGCGTTCGCAGGCTTTGTGTCAGAGAGGGGCCCCCCCTACAGAGCCACGGACCTTTTTGATGACGTGAGTCTTCCAGTGCAAAATCCACAAATTTGCTCCGGTTTGTGCAATTATGGGTTAAAGGAGGGGGGCACGGTGGTTGAGGAAAGCCACAATGAGAATGCAAAAACATGTCAAGCTGACATGTCAGCACAGCTACTTTTGACTCTTATCTGAGATAAGAGGGCTTAGAAATTTTTGGCATGTGGGGAGCTGGCTGTCATTATTTACTTCCTCTGTTAAAATGGGGGGGGGGGGATAGAAATGTGAAGACTCGTGTCCATATTTAACCTTTGTCTCGGTCAGATGCAGTTTGCAGCAGTCCCTCACAAAGACAGCTGAAGTGTAACCTTTACATATACAGTTTGAGTGCATTTGTGAAACCTGTTTGAACCTGTATTCTTCATTCTTGTAGCAAACGACTTTTTTAAAGCAAAACTGTCAGTTATTAGCTCTTTTGAACTCTCAAATATGAAGATTTGGTGGTTTTCTTTATCAAACCTGATAGTTAACTGAATATGTTTGAGTTATTGGCTGGTGGTCAAACAATCTTTTGCTATTTTATAGACAAATTAAGAACATTTGGCAGATCAGTCAGTATCAGAAATAATTGGAAATTGTAGCCTCAGGTGATGTGAGGCTGCAGTTTCACCACTAGACCTCAAAAACTCCACCGGATGCCTTTTGTTACATAATTGAATACATTTGATTTGACTTTGTGAATAAAGAAAATTTAAATTATTAAATGTAATTAAAGATTTTTTAAAGTGGAGTGGATTAAGTAGAGTGATACATGTTGGCTGTGATTACTGTATTTTTAGCATGTTTCACTGCTTTGCTTACAAGCATGTAGTTTCCACTGTTCATTGATATGAGCTGTCACCCCAAAATACCTATGATTCCATAGTGATGCTCAGTAGTCAACAGTAAACATGGCCGTCTTTAGTCTTTCATTCTCTGTTGCATACAGATTTTTGCTCCTGAGCCATTTTCTCACATGAAATATAGCTCTGAAATATTTTAGACATTATCCAACACTTAAGAACACAAATGTCCCATCAGACAGACCTTAAACAGTCTTCTTCCTGCAGCTCCCTTATATAAAGTCTGAGATGTCCAAATGTGCCCATGTCAGAAGAGCACATGTCTGAAGCGAGCTCTGTTGTGTGTAAGAGAATATTGTGGGACAAGAGTTCTCCTCATTGGAGACTCTTGATCATAATTTGAGTAGATGGACTGGTACTTATGTAGCACTTTTTCAGTTCTGAGCACTCAAAATACTTTTGAATACAAGCCTCATTCACCCAATCTCACACACATTCATACAAGCACTTTTTCCTATACCTGTAGATCTACTCTACCCCCTGAGCCACAGCCACTGGTCACTGGTCACCATTGTTAACATAAGTAACTGAAAACTTTCAAACCTGCTTAAATGCACTTATTACTTCAACCTGCATTTAGTTGGAATAACATTGAAGTGTTATTATAGAATCAACATTAACTTACAGTAAGGTGTTAAATTAGTGTAGCTCAGATATGGATGAACGCTGCTGACATACTCTCTGTGCTGTTTCTACAGCTGGTGGCAAACCAGGTGGAGCGGATACGACAAGAGGAGGCCTGTCCACACAAAGTCATGAACCATGTCAAGGAGCTTGCAGAGCAGCTCTTCAAAAATGTTTGTTCTTTCATGAATTAAACTTCAAGTGCCATTTCTCAGGTTTTCTGTTTGTCACTGTTGTTTCCTCTTCCTTTCTCATGTTCTTCCCTCTCCACAACTTTCTTTCTCTCCCTCCAGGAGAATCCGTACCCCGCTGTGGCCATGCACAAAGTCCAGCGGCCATCAGAAAATAGCCAGAACAATGCACAGAATCAGGCGCCTTTCCCCATGCTGGACGATGTAACTGTGCAGCTGTTCATCGATCACGCTGCTGCCAAGCTCAAGACTGCACCTCCTGCAGTCAAAGTGGAGCTCAAGAGCATGGTGCCATCTGGGCCCCCACTGGGTGAGCTGAGGAGCATCCAAAACTTGTCATGATATACATGACCAGCTGAAACGTGCTGTCAGCCTGGAAACAGCGTATTCAGTGAAATGATGAAATGCTGGGAGAGCCATGTGATTAGATTAGTGGTTAGATTGAAGGTGGCAAAATATTTGTGTGAACTTTAGACAGTGTGTTTCACACTGTGGATTTTAATAGAGCTTAGATTTCAGTGCTGTGGTGATGAGTTAGAGTCTGATGCCCTTTCCATCCCCACAGGAGACGTTGTGGACAGGAACGGCAACGTGATGGCTAACAGTGCTCGCAGGCTGGAGGTGGTCAGGAACTGCATCACATACATCTTTGAGAACAAAATGCTGGAGGCCAAGAAGGTAAAGACACATGTGTCTCTATGACCAACAGGGAGTTTAGAGGATATTCCTGTCTTTACAGTAACATACACGAAACCTGTGTTCAGTGCAGGATTCACTGCAGGCTGTTGTTGTGTGTTGACTGTGGTTGTTTTTCATCTCTTCTGTCCAGCTGATGCCGGCTGTTCTGCGGGCATTGAAGGGTCGGGGAGCTCGGGTTTGTTTGACACAGGAGCTCAATCAACATGTCCTACAGAACCGAGCTGTGCTGGATGACCAGCAGTTTGACTACATTGTCCGCATGATGAACTGCACCTTACAGGTAAGCGTGCACACAGTAAGGTATCTCACCATTTCAGAGCTCTTAAAGCAGAATTCCACCATGTGGAGTTCGGCCTGATTGCCAAAAAGAGTTTTATGTTTGTGTAGCTTTTTGAAGTCAGAAAATAATTTCTCTATAATTTCATCATCTGCTATTATAACAAATTTTTAGCACAAAGCCCGTCGTACAAACTGGAGGCATGGATTTGACAGACATGGGCATTCAACAGCATGTGCTACTGATCTGATGTATAATTCAGTGTTTTCAGAGCCTGACCAAATAAAGTCGGGATCTTTAGGCCTTTTGACATTCTGTCGAATGTTTTTCAACTTTGTGAAAGTGATTCTTGAACATAACTTTAACCTTATTGGCAGTACCCATAATGTTTCCAAGCTGTTACTTTTGCCACAGTTGTCAGACTTTCATTTTTCCTTTGATTCTTGCAGCTACTGGCAACACTGCACATCAGCCTGGCTGTTGCCCAAAGCAAGAGAACTGTACAAGTTCCAATTTGATCTTTAAACTGAAGTCAAACTCCGTGCTTTGATAAAGGCAGAGTGTGCCTTCACTGACTCCTCCTGAAAAATAGGCCTCTATTTCTTTTACTGTGTGAAATTTCCACTGTCAATCTGGTTGTTTTACCATTCTCTGTTCTGGGTAATGCAGAAGTGCAACTGCAGATGCATTTTCTTTCTGCAGTAAATCAGGCCTGAAGATATCATTGACAGAACCACATAATTATAAGGAACCAGTCTAAGCATCTGCAGCTTTTTGTTCTATAGCTGCTGCATTGCACACTCAGCCTTAACTTTAATATTATACATTAAGCCAAAAACCTTCATGCTGTTTTTTGTTTGTTTTTGTTTTTTTTTAATTATTATCATACAGAGAAGCAGGCTGAGCAGATGTCATGTGATCAGTGTAAATAGTGCTCTGAAATAAGCCACAGATGCTTCTCTGCTGTGAATACAGGTCTTTTATGCTCTGCAGCTTTGACAGTCTCTTGTGTTTCTGTTCAGGACTGTTCACATATGGATGAACACGGTATCGCAGCTGCCCTCCTTCCCCTGGTCACAGCCTTCTGCAGAGTAAGTTCCGCTTTCCTAAAGTGAGTCCACATTTCACTAATTCAGCTGTCAGTGGGGCAGCTTGAGGTGTTACACAGCCTTTAACGGGAAGCCTTTCTGTGTTGTTTCAGCTAACATGGCTCATCTTTCATTAAAATCCGTTATCTTTGTCTTACAGAAACTTGGCGCAGGCATCACTCAGTTTGCCTACAGCTGTGTACAGGAGCATATGGTGTGGACCAATATGCAGTTCTGGGAGGCCATGTTCTACAGCGACGTCCAGAACCACATCCGGCATCTGTACCTGGAGACGGAGGACAGAGAGCAGCACAACAACTCGGTGAGCAGAGGATCCACACGTCACACGCTGTTACTTTAGTGAACAAAGAAATGAGGAGGAATAATTTGATACATTCTAAAAAGTTCACTGTTTGGTGAATTTCTGATGGACTAATGATGGAGGCTCATTAACCTGTCACATCTATATTAACAAGCTTCCTTCTATTTGTGCTCAGGAGCAGCACAATGGCTCAGGCAACAGAAAGGAAATCAGCGCCCTGGAGCTGGCATCGGAGCAGAGCCGACTGTGGCCAACGCTCAGCAAAGAAATGCAGATGGAGCGTGTGCAGAAGGAGGAGAGCACCGTATTCAGCCAGGCCATCCACTACGCCAACAGGATGAGTTACCTGCTGCTGCCGCTAGACACTAGCAAGAACCGCCTGCTGCGGAGCTCCGGCATCGGGGACATGGAGAGCGTCAGCAACAGCTACGTCACCAACAGGTGGGATTACCTCTCTGCCCACAGAGGGACATAGAGGGACCACGCTTAAACTGATGATGTTATTTGTGTTTATTAAGACAGACTTTTATTGTAAAATCCCAAAATCTGTCTGCAAAACAAGAAAACCTGAGCTACTGAGGACACCTGTCCTAAAGACAGGAGAATGTAGTTAACGTTCCTTTAAATTGTTTCATTTCATTCGACAGTCCTTTTATTGAGAGGACAGGTACACATGCAGCTGATTCTCATTCAGTATTTAAGCTAGAAATGCAAAATGACTTTTCTGTAGAGTTCAGAAAGAGGAGAAGGTAAAGTTATTGTTTAAGCCAGAGAAAACAGTGAGTGTTGCTGGTAAAGCAAAGTCAGATGCTGATTTGTTTTGTGCTTTGGGGCTTTTCTAATGGTTGCTTTTTTGAATTAAGAAACATAAATGTTGAAAGTATGTGTGTTTCTGTGTTGCAGTATCGCAGGCAGCATGGCGGAAAGCTACGACACCGAGAGCGGCTTTGAAGACGCAGAGAGCTCAGATGTGGCCAACTCTGTGGTGCGCTTCATCAACCGCTTCGTAGACAAAGTGTGCAATGAGAGCGGCGTGACCAATGAGCACCTTAAAGCTCTCCATGCCATGATACCAGGTATGGAAGAATTCAGATGCTTTTCTTTTTAGTCCCTAAGCAGTGACACACTAAACATCGTGGAAAAATGTACCTGTTCTAGCTTCACTCTGTAGCCCTGCACTCGTGTCTTTGCAGATATTGTTCAGATGCACATCGAGACGTTAGAAGCAGTCCACAGGGAGAGTAAGAGACTGCCTCCGATCCAAAAGGTAACCAATTCATATTTTTACATCCCACTGGACTAAGGCCACGCAGACCCCAAACCAGCCCCGTCCACTCCCCTCTCCACCACTCCCTTCAGCTCAGGCTCACAGTGTCACAGCAGGTACGTCTGTCAGCTGGAGACAGAACCGTGTGACTCACATCATGCCTGATAAGTGCATGTGGGGTGATTGCTCTCCCTTGTTGTGTAGTTTGCTCTCTGAGGCTGGTGGAGCTCAGCCTGGCTGCTGCAGCTCCCCAAAGTCCTTCAGAACTGAGTGCCTTCCATCTGAAGGGTGCTGTTTATTATGGGTGGCTGAGGATGGTGGCTTTATGTGACTTGATGTGAGGAGGGTCCTCTCCATCTTTTCCCCTGCTACTGCTCTCAGAACATGCAGGATCAGTTCAACTACTGGACACAAAAATACATTTCAGTAACAGCTAATGGTGTCCCAGCAATTTGAAACTCTATTTCAGCTATGTGACTGCAGCTGGAATGCAATCCATGTGTGGCTTTAGGTGTTGTGCAACAGATTATGAAACGCATTACCAAAGTTGTAATTAATTTCCTTTCAGAGGTGGAGTTCTTTACAAAGCTCCCCAGGCCTCACTAGAGGACAGGAAGTGATGTAAGGGTCCAGAGGAAAAAGCCAGCTTCTTATTTCTTTTTGTTCATTTTTAGTGCAGCTCAGCATTCCACCCACTGGGAAAATAAGAAGCCTGTAATCAAGCTTTGCACTCAAGGACTGCTCAAAACATGAGACGCCTTGTTCTTTTTAAGAAATCCAAAATGACCGTCGCAGCACATAAACACAGCCAAGTGAACATTATTATATGTTTCTGTTTCTTGTTTGTAACATCATCTCTGCCAAGATCCCACCAATCCGGCCCGGCTGACGTGTATGTTAAACAACAGTAGTGTGTTTTTTTTTCAACAGTTTCTCATTCTTTCCTTGAATCTAGCTTCTCAAACGTTGGCAGGTTGCCCAGCCAGCATGGGTGTGAAAGCATGAGACAGTTGCAGTTATTGTTTAACACGGTGTTGGCTCAGATTCACAGTTCTGTTTTACTGCACGTGACTAACATAACTGCAAATAGTTTTAGATGTTCATCTTAGAAATTTCATTTATTTAAATAATTGTTTGATGGACATTGTTCCAACACAATAAGCATCATTTTAGTGTTTGTTCTCTTTTTGGCCTCATTACGATGGAGGACCCAAAGTCACTGAGGAGATTTCTCCAGGAGTATCAGAGCAGGCCATGTCCAGCTGTAATGAGAAGAGTGCTGTTAACCTTTTCAGGCTGTTAGTTGCATTTTTTTTCTAAACTGGACCTATTGCTCATCATCTTCTGTTGCTCTCTTCTTTCTCTTTCAGCCTAAGCTGTTGAGGCCAACTCTGTTGCCTGGTGAGGAGCTGGTAATGGATGGCATGCGTGTCCACCTAATCCCCGACGGGCGTGAGGAGGCTACAGGGCTAATGGGAGGCCCGCCTCTGCTGCCTGCTGAGGGCGCCATCTTCCTTACCACGTACCGCCTTATCTTCAAGGGCACGCCTACTGATCCACTAGGTAAGTGGATAAAAAAAAGGATTGTTTGATTTTTGCTGTCCTGTCTTCATTGTTTTGTTTTGTCTGGTGGTCTCATCACTGACTGTATGTTTTCCTCCTGCAGTTGGAGAGCAGACGGTAACTCGCTCCTTCCCCATTGCCTCTCTGACAAAGGAGAAGAGGATCTCAGTCACATTAACAATGGACCAGTTTGTCCAAGAGGGGCTTCAGCTGCGATCCTGCACCTTCCAGGTACCCTTCTGTATATCACACAAATCAGCTTGCAATCAAATGTGAAATCTGTATCTCTGAGATTACATCATATCCTGTGTCTCTGCCTCTCTGTAGCTTATGAAGATTGCATTTGATGAGGAGGTGGCCTCTGATCTGGCTGAGGTTTTCAGAAAGCATTTGCACAAGCTGCGTTACCCTCAGCATGTGCAGGGCACTTTCGCCTTCACTGTGGGTCAGTGCGGCAAGATGGTGGTGGAGCACAAGGCAAAGGACAAGAACCAGTCACTCAAGTAAGGAACCATCAGTGTGGAAGGAATAAACCTGACAGTGCACCAAATGTTTGTGTGAGCTTAAAAGGCAAAACTTTGCGCTAAAGAACCATCGATCAGCACGACAAGCACCATGTCAGGATGTTAAATCACTTCTAACCACTGACCCCATCACGTCCTCCCCCAGCTGTTGCAAAACTCCAGATTACTGACCATCTCATAGCATTCAAAGTTCACAGATATTTGCAGTGAAAGTGAGTACCGTAGAGTAAAAGAAGTACATGTAGAGCAGCCCTTAACAATTACGCTAAACTCAGGCTGCCTGATTCAGTCAGTCGTGTTACCAAAACCTGGTTTGTCTGTAATCTGTGTGCAGAAATGAAAGCGTTCCTGCAGGTGTGGCCCTGCATATTCTGTGAGTGATGTCTATGTCTCTGTTGTCACCTCCTTCTCGCAGCAGTTCAGCAAGAAGTCGGCCTTGTTTGTATCTCTGCACTGTATGAGAATATGTGCGCTACAAACGCTCCATTCAGTCATATTGATTCCAGCTTGGCCCTGTGGCACACTCAATCTCACACACCAATAAGTTTATGGTTGTTGATTATGCACTGAGATGAACACTGAAGTGAATCAGCTCATTGTCAGCTGAAGCTGGATGCTGCTCTACATCTAAATGCACATTTGTGCTCTGAGAGAGGCAGGAAGTGACTGTGAATGGGACTGATGAATCAGCACTGTGGCTTATTTTAAAGTTGTTTCACTTTTTCTTTCTCTCTTCATTGTTTGTGTTAGGACACTTTCCAAAAACCTAGTGAAGAGTGCCAAAAGGACCATCGGCCGGCAGTATGTGTCCAGGAAGAAGTATTCTCCCCCCACCTGGGAAAACAGGAGCAGCTTCCAATCAGAGCTCGATGAGGATGAAATCTCAGGTAGCCTACATGAAGCATTTCCACTTCAGTTTCACCACATCATTAACAGCTTCACTGCCTTTATTTTTGATTCTGTAACTGCACTCTGTCTGTGATCTTTAATGATTTTGGAGAAATGAAAGAGTAAAAAAATAAAAAGAGAGCTCAACTCTGGAAACAATCTTTTTTAAATGAAGGGGATTCTGTGAGCTCTGCTGTGTATCTCCACAGTCTCCGAGGAAGTGGAACAGAGCTCCCTCACCCTCTCCTCCACCATCCGCTCGTCAGACAGGCAGACCATGAGCAACGTCGTAGAGCGGGCCTGTTGTCGTGACTACCAGCGTCTGGGTCTGGGGACGCTTAGTAACAGCCTGACACGCTCTAAGAACGAGCCGTTCAGGATTTCCACTGCTAACCGCATGTACACCATGTGCAGGAGGTAAGGGACCAGTGAAAGACAACATGCGGTCATGCAGCAGGATTTTCCTGGCTGTTGTCCATTTAAACTGTAGTTAAGGCAAAGAGTCTGTTAACTTACCTCACCTGATGTAGGAAAAATCCTCTGAGAGAGACCGAGTTTACACAATAATTAATACTGTGTGTGTGTGCGTGCGCGCATGCGTGTCTGTCACAGCTACCCCGGCCTGCTGATTGTCCCTCAGAGCATCCCAGATGCGACCATCAACAGAATCTGCCGCTGCTATCGACAGAACCGTTTCCCAGTGGTATGCTGGCGGAATTCCCGAACCAAGGCCGTCCTGCTGCGCTCCGCGGGGCTTCACGCCAAGGGTGTGGTGGGCTTCTTTAAGTCTCCCAACGCTCCTACCGCAGGTAAGCTGATTTATGTTTTATTGGAACTTTAGGGAAGGGAATGTAACTGATAAGCTTTTTCTGGGTGTTCCTGCTCACCTAATGCACTTCTGCCCATTTCTCAGCAGTGTTGTATTTTTAGTTTCTAATACCTTACATTCTGAGACCAGTCTCACCAGGAGTTTGATATTAGTATTGATGATGACAAACTATTGCAGTGATTCTTTGCAGAAAAGATGAAAGACATACAGAGATTAGTGCTTATAAATGGTATAAAGCTGACAACATTTACTGTTGTAACAATACTAAAATGTACCTGCAAATAATCTTCTATCTAAACAACAAGGGACCTCATTTTTGATCATGTGTCTTCTGCTCTGTGCAGTGCCTTCTCAGGCGGACTCCACCAATCTGGAGCAAGAGAAGTATCTGCAGGCCATTATCAGCTCCATGCCTTCTTATAGTGAGAATAGTGGCAGAAACACGCTGAGTGGCTTCACATCCACACATATGAACACCTCTGGTAGGTGCACTGACACACACACACACACACACACACGACATGTTACTGTTAGATGAACCTTAGTAATTTCTGTGGGGTCATAGAGCTGATGGATTTTCCTGTGTTCACAGACACATCAGATAAACTGAGGCAGCCCAAGATCGGAGCTCTGATGAAGCAGGTGATGGGCTCCAAGGAGGACGCTCCTGGGACTTTCAGCAGAGGAGGTGAGAGGGAGCCGTGCATCTCCTCCTGTAGTTCCTTAGTTATCCTGTTTAACTGTAGGTGGTCTGTTGCAGTCCTGGTTTCAAAACAAAATGTGGGAATCCTGTTTTCAGTCTAGCATTTGTTACTGAAACTGGGACTGGACCAGAAGGATGTTGAAGCAGTGAATCCATCCTGTGTAGCTCATGTTCAGTATCGGTGTGATTGTGTGTGTGAAGTGACTGAAACCATCTTCCATTGAGATGTTTTGTTGGTTAATGGGCCGTCTTTGTCATTTGACCTCAGCTCTGGGTCAAAGGGCGAAAGTCATCTCCCTCTCTCAGCCCAAAGTGTCTGGCAAGGCCAGGAACCCTCCTAGAGGTACAGTAGGCCACACCCCCGGCTCCCCTTCTGCCACTCCTTTCTAACCAATCAGATCTCTTTAACAGTAGCCTACGTGTGTCAGGTGCCATCCCTGGTAGTGCACTGTCTCTGAGGACTAATGGTCTGTTGTTGCTTGTTTTTTCAGTGTGCATGCTGCTGCCGCAGCTCTGCTGTCTGATACCCTGTTTGTTGTTTACTGTTTGATTCTTCTTTCTGCTGAATGTCAACAACAGTTAGACTTTCATCATCATGTAGCTGTGATTCAGATACATGTAGCAAACTGGCCTTGAATACTTTTCAGTCGTTCCTGCGGCGTTTACCAGCATGGCTGTCAGTAGCTGTGGAAGTGATCAATGTCAGTGTGAAGGCATACATTAAAGGATCATTCCACTTTATTACAACTTAGGTCATCATAAAGTGGGGTGATGCTTTAATGGCCATTTAACTTCGAAAGGATTCAGACGTGAGATTTGGTGATTTAGTTTCCATGTCGCGATTCCTTTAAAGACTAGTCTGTCTGTGTTTGCATTGCAGGTAAATGGGGCAGCATCCGGGGCAGTGGGCGTCTAAGTGCCTACAACCCAGACGTGGGGACACGGCTGGCTGGGAAAGAGTCTCCGCAGCCCAACGGGGGACCGAGCGATCCACTGTTCCTTCGCCAGCAGAAGGCGTACCTCTACATCATTGGGGACAAGGCTCAGCTTAAGGTGACCAAAGTACAAACATGTAGCTTTATTTTATTTTTTATAGTTAATAACACTGGAAACCAGTCTCTGTTTGAGTGAGTCCATGCTCACCTGAACACGTATATATAGTACAGAACATAGATATAGTAGCTTTCTGTGTTGCTGTTGTTGGTCCCCTCTTCATTATCAGCAAAACACTAATCAAGATTAAACATAAAACACATTGCTTCCAGCACGGCAGATTTAAAACTGCAAAGTGCATAAATATTTTCCCTGCTGCTGACAGGCATGTTCAGCATTGCATTAACATCTTTGGTGGAGGCCTGAATGTAACAGGTGTTGATTTAAATGTAAAAGCCGATGCTGCGGCTTTAAGGGGGGAAGATGGAGCCGTCAGTGATAACCGTGTTGTCTTCAGGGAGGGAAGCAGGACTCGTTCCAGCACTGGGAGGTGGTCCCCATCGAGGTGTGTGATGTGCGGCAGGTGAAGAACAGCTTCAAGAAACTGATGAAGGCCTGTGTGCCGAGCTCTTCGACCTCTGACCCCAACATGAGCTTCCTGCGCTGCCTGGAGGAGTCTGAGTGGATGGCACTGGTACATCAGCGTTTGAGCAGGATTTTCATGTCCTCAGCTGTTATTTTTGCTGACTGTGTGTGTTTATGCATGTGTGTCCAGCTCCACAGAGTGCTGCAGGTGTCTGTCCTGGTGGTGGAGCTTCTGAACACGGGCTCATCAGTCATGGTCAGCCTGGAGGATGGCTGGGATGTCACTACACAGGTCTGGCAGGCAACCAGAAGCTGCATTTACATGCGTGCATATTCAGTTTTATTAGTGTAAACTATTGGAGTGTAGAGTGTGTGATGCTGTGTCTCGCTGCAGGTGGTGTCCCTGGTGCAGCTGCTCTCTGATCCCTACTACAGAACGTTTGATGGTTTCCGGCTTCTGGTGGAGAAGGAGTGGCTGTCATTCGGCCACAGGTTCAGCCACAGAGGAGCTCAGACTCTGGGTAGCCAGAGCAGTGGCTTCACCCCCATCTTCCTGCAGTTCCTCGACTGTGTGCACCAGGTAGAACAGTTGCACTGCATGTGATTGTAAAACTTAACAAAGGCACAAGCTGTTTAAAGTTGCCTTTTGCACTGGTAGCTCGTGGATGTACAGTACAGCTGCAGCATTGAGATTTAATTTAGTACTTATTAAATGAGTTGCACATTAACTTTCAGCACACGGTGCACGCATGTAACAAGACATTTTTTTTCTTGCCATCAGTGTCCCTTCATTAACAGACAGCAGATCAAATCTCTCCACCTTAAACTGCAACTGTTTGTGTGTCCCCCACCCTCAGATCCACCTCCAGTTCCCCATGGAGTTCGAGTTCAGTCAGTACTACCTGAAGTTCCTGGCCTACCACTACGTGTCCAACCGCTTCCGCACCTTCCTGCTCGACTCAGACTACGAGCGCATCGAGTTGGGTGAGTACAGAGACAGGTGGTGTTAGATTGAGTTGATCCAACAGATGAAGGTCTAGTTTTTAGCGTTACTGATGTGTGTATGCAGGAGTGCTGTATGAGGAGAAAGGTGAGAGGAAAAACCCTCAGGTCTGCAAGTCTGTGTGGGACTACATTGACAGACTCAACAAGAAAACACCCGTCTTCTACAACTACATGTTCTCTCCCGAAGACGAGGAGGTGAGAACATGATCACAGACTGCAGCAGCTAAAAGACTGGAGAAACTCAGTATTTAATGTACTGTAGCCAGTTTAGTTAGCTAGATTTAAAGTGAGCCACTCTATGTTCCAGGTGCTGCGGCCATACACCTTCATCTCCAACCTGAAGGTGTGGGACTTCTACACAGAGGAGACTCTGTCAGAGGGGCCCTCATACGACTGGGAGCTGAGGGGCAGGCAGGAGCGCACGGCAGAAGAGACGGCAGAGAAGCCTGACACCAGTGGCCCTAAATCTCAGCGGCACATCGCGTGGCCGTGTTACGACAACCTGACTAAGGTGGTGCCCGATGCCATCACCAAGCTGCTGCAGGAACTGCAGAGTCTGGAGGCTGAGCTCGGCCAGACGTCAGATAAGTGGAAGGATACGTGGGATAAAATCAAGACCACGCAGAGGACAGAGACCAAGCTGGAGAGCAAGGTGAGACAAAGGCTTAATTTCCCCACTCAAAATCATTGTATTTTTACAGCTAAAGAGCTGCCCAGAAAAACACTTATACCAGAGAGGCATTCATGGGCAGTCTGTAAGATACATTCTCATTCAGAATGTATAATTGTAAGGCTGTTTTACAAACTATTGAGGCTAATTTGTCCTCAAGTGTAAATCTGAACAATTTACATTTACAGATACTGCTAGGCTGAATACTGCTAATGGCTCAGGATAAACATTCATTTTTAAGTTTTTACTATTCCGTCTTTTTAAGCACGTTTTAATGGAGCAGACTGATTTCATCCTTCACATAGAGACACACACATTGTGCACATTGGTACCTCAGTATGTGATTTAGCGTGGTGGAAAGTCACCGATCATTTTTCCACCTTTGCTTCCTCTGCAGCCGTCCTTCTCCAGCTCCCTGCTGATGTCATCCAACCTGAGCCACCAGAGGCGTTCTCAGGGCGTCTATCTGCAGGAGAGCGGTGTGGGATCCTCTATCAACCTGGCTCTGGACTGCGAGGCCAGCGCAACTTCCACGCCTGTTGCCGGGCGGCCAAGCACCAGCACGCTCTACAGCCAGTTCCAGAGCACAGAGAGCGAGAACAGGTCTGTACCTGCCAGCAAGAGCACTAAGGGAAAAGCTGGTCTCTATGGGGATTTGTAATAGTTTAAACAACACTCCATGCTGACGTGTCCTTGAGAAAGACTCCACATGGCTCCCAGCTCTGCTGCTGTGTGACAGGCGGGACCATCTGTGACTAAAGGCAGCCGAGCTCAGAGGCCCTGCTCCTCTAGAGACATCAAACTAGTTTGCTGTAGATAAACTGATGTTTAAAGGTTATGTGAAGCAGGACTGTAAAAGAACCACCAGTGTCAGAGAGCTGCTCAGAAAGTCCATGTCTTTACTTGTGTTTGGCCTCCTCCCAACAGGAGTTTTGAAGGCATTCTTTTCAAGAAGGGGGCGTTGTTGAAACCATGGAAACCACGGTGGTTTGTGCTGGATAAGACCAAACATCAGGTGAGACAGAGCAAACGATTCAGACGTCTGCATCGGTGTTTGAGGAGGAGTTTGAATGAACTGTGTGTCCCTCCCCTCCCCAGCTGAGATACTACGAGAGCAGAAAGGACAAGGACTGTAAAGGGGTGATTGAGCTGGCTGAAGTGGAGTCTGTCACAGCAGGGACGCCTGCCATGGGAGCACCAAAAAACATAGACGAGAAAGCCTTCTTTGATGTGAGTTCACTGACGTGTGTTTGAGCGTTTTAGCACTACCTCACTACATTGTTCCAAATTCATTTCCCCAAATGCTAATCTGAGAGAATGGGATCCTGGATTGGCTTAAAGTTGTGTTCATCTATTTTCTTAGCCTTTTTTAAGCATTACATGAAACTCTGTAGATTAGTCGTCTCTTGTGACGGTGACTTAAGCCAAGAAGGCAACATAGCAGGCTTTTCAGTGGCAGAAGTCTCCTGAAGAATCCACAAAAATCCTGAGCAGGATCCTCCACAGAGAAGATTCCACGTTGGAGCCTGTTGCCATGAGGCAGCAGTGCTGACCACTGAGCCATTGTGCTACACAAGAAGCCAAAGCGGATAAGATTACAATAATAAAAGCAAAATATTTGATCTGCTTGATGATGTGCCTCGTGGCAGTCTCTACTGCTTCTTGCATGTTTGCTCTAAAACACTAAAGCAGGAAACACCGCTTTCAGCATAACTTTAAGAGCATCCTTTTGCTGTTGTGAACCTAATTCATCTTTTCTCTGATCTTTCAGCTCAAGACGACCAAACGAGTGTACAACTTTTGTGCCCAGGACAGCCTGAATGCACAGCTGTGGATGGATAGTATTCAGAGCTGCCTGTCAGATGCCTAGAGAGCAGACGGGACTCTTTAAGGAGCAAATCCAACCCAGGAATGAATGAGCAGCACCTGACAGAAAACTCTGCTGACCAGTCCCAGGAACAGAGAGGGGAAGGGGCCTTTTACCACTTATGCTCTGTTCTATTCGCTAGTGTTGAACTAATTACTTGGCGTCACAATGTTTCAGTGTTTTTGTTAAAAAAATAAAAATGAGAAAGAAAAAAAAAAAACAGAAGAACCGCTCGCTGTTCTAGCTACAGCCTCTCACCTCCCTGACCCAACAGTCTAACCACTATGTGTGCTGGATGCCTGTGTACACAAAGAATGCATCTTAAAGCACTTTGCATTTGTGGGAGGTGTCCTGCAGCCTGGACTAGCATGAAGATCCTTCCAGATCCTCCACCTGTAAACCACCACCACCCTCTTCCCTTCTTACTAACCTCACTCGCCCTCTCAAACACTTTGAGGAGGAATGACGGAGGAGCTGCAGTCGGCCCGGCCTCGTACAGAACTCACAAGACTGCTCTCAAGGATCTAATTGTTGGGTTGTCGGACCAAAACGGCCCCGAGGAGCAGACCGCGGCAGCAAACATTCTTCCTCTTTGCCTTTCACTGCCCGATGTAGCCCTCTCAGTATATTCAAAGGAAGTTCAAGAGGAAGTGGAGCATGTTATTGCGGCTGCAACGAGGGGCTCATGAAGGATTTCCTTTTCTTTCATTTCCTTTTCCAAAAATCTCAAATTTGTACTCAAACGAGGTCAAAGCTGACCGGCTGTCCTCCACATATGGCAACAACATACTGTGAAAGCCATGAATCAGAGATCAAACCAGGAGAGACTGCGGGAGGTTAGAGTCCGTCAGGTATTGAGTGTCGGTGAGCTTTTCACTGAGAGTGTTTACAGAGTCGACCGAAGTCCCCTCACTAAGCTATACCCTGCTTTTCACACGCCTGCATTTAATCAGCAACTATTAACATTCAGGTTCTGAAGGGATGCTGAAGGAAAAAGGAGGGATTTGTTTAGTAAAGAGTCTATAGAAGGAGATCCAGAAGGTGAGAGATTTTAGAGACGGAATACTAATGAACAGTGAAATTATGGGATGATTTAGAGAGACTACAGTGTTTAGGAGAGGCGGCAGACTCGCCGCAGTACAACAAGTGTTGGAAACTGGACGTCCGTTAAAGGAAAATTCTCTTATTTCTTTAACTGTCTCGTGCCTGTTGTGACTGCGGTGCCGGTTGCCACCTCTGACCTCTAACAGGAATCATTTCAAACACTCTTCCAGCAATAAATTGATCTCATCAGCTTTGTGAGCAGAAACAAAGCTCACGGTCGCACGTCTACAAATAAAGGCTTGGTATGCAGACGTGATGACAGAGATGATATCAAGTCGCTGCCTTTTTTGTGCACATGCTGCCAGTGAGGCCGGCAGGTAATTTGATCGTCTGCTAAAGGTGCAGTTAGAGCATTTAAACTGACTTGTGTGAAAATGGGTCAGGAGAGCTAGTCTCACCCTGCTGGCTGTCTGGACAGTTTCATCTCATGCACGTTGGCAGTGCATTCTTCTTTTAATTAATGCTTAAATACCCTGAAATCAAAGGTAGCTGATGAGTGAACATTTGAATATTTTTAAAAGATCAGAATTAATTTTTTTTAAATGTCATTTTTGTTGTCAGAAGTTCTAAATTAAAATTGAGTCTCAGCCATCAGTCAGAATGGGCACAAGACCGCGAGAGCATGTTAATAAAATTCCGCAATTTTCCTTTAATGACACCCAGGTGGTGAAAGTTGCCCAAATGTGTGCGAGCACTGGTCACATATTTCCAAGGTTCCACTTCCAGAAGGATGTCGTCGTGTTCAGATGTGAACGTTCAGGCTCTCCGGAGCCGTGCTGGGATGCAGCAGCAGCAGCAGCGCCTGCGGCCGTCGGTGCTGCAGAGGACGAGCTCGTGTAGCTGGGAGGTCGACTCGCTCGTTTCACGTCAGTGGTTTTGTCAAACGGCCCCTCCACACGCATCAACCACTCTGACCCACATGTGTTAACACAAACCCTGCTCTGTAAAATATGTTCTACTGCTGTCTTTGAACAGATCATTTGAAATTGTAGATTTTTTTTTGTGTCTAACTCCTTTGTATATACTCCTCCAGATTTATTTGTAACATTTATGGTAGTAATTTATTTAACTTGTCTCCTCAGTAAAGAAAGTTCCTCAAGCACCACTTTATTTTTAAATTAGGAATTCAATGTGCCATTTGTTTATTTCTGTATTAATGTGACTAATGCTTTTTTGTTTTGTAAATGTAAACCCTTAATGTCTTTTTTTTTTTTTTTTGGTTTTGTTCTCTGTAAACAGTTTTCCTTTTCCAACACGAACCATTAATGCGAGAGTGGAAAGGGTGTGTTAGTGGCAGAGGAAGCCTCTCTAAGCTTGGTTGGGGTTTACTGTGCTGCTCGCCCACAGTGGTGGGATGTTCTCCATGTAGACTACAGTCCAAATAAAGGTCACGTGAGGTCTTCCTGGTGCTGGGGGTCAGCAGACTGGTTTGATGCATCATTGTGGGTCCATTAAGGAGTCAGTCATGAGACACAAAAATAGAGTTTAGCAACTCTTTAGGAAAATTCATTGACCCCATTTATCCTCATCTGATTTAATAAAATACTTTTTTTAAGTCCAAGAGTAACTTCAGCCTGTTCTGATCGCCTTCCCCGGCGAATATTCAGACGCTCCCGTTTATTTAAATTGTAAAGCTATAAAACTATAAATGTCTGTAGCTTCTTGCCTCTTACAGTCAAAAGTTCAACATAATCACACAAAGTTAAGTTTTGAGTGACCTTTTGCATCTTAAAATAATCTTCCCGAGGAACAGATGGACCGTAGCGACAGCAGGAACCGCCTGCGGGAGAACGCTCGCTGCGTCCTTGTCTTCTGACTGCAGTCAGCCCAGCTCACCTTTTTCACTCTAGTTTACTCATCTCTCAGCAAACAGTTACATTACCCCAGGAATATGACATAATCATTTTTATTTATTTGGTTTTTTGTATTAGAAATGACCTTCTGAGCCGGGTTATGTTGTCAATCATGTCAATAGAGTTTTTAGAATCGAAATAAAAACTGGGTTTAAATGTTCGTGTGTGTGTGTATCTGCCCTGCAAACAGACGCGCATTCTCATTGGTTAACCTGTCAGTGAAGGTAATGCACCACAGTGAACACTTTTACAAAAACCTTGTGCATTCAGCAGCTGTTGTAGAGCTCTCAATCACATCACCATCATCCTGCAGATCAAATGTCTGTTTCCACTTTTAATTACTGGAAAGAATATCCAGCTTGGAAAATGAGATCTCTTTGGAACTGCAGCTCCAGTCGGTCCACGATGGTGCAGTTAGGGATTCTGGTGTTTGTGTTGCTTTTAGTGAAGTAAGATCCATAAGTGAAACCTTACAGGTTGAAAGGGGGAGTGTGTCATGATTAGGTGCCACACAGACTAACAAAATAACTTCAGTTTGTTGGCAGATCAAATTGAATTAATTTTTTTAGACTGAGGTAATTCTTTGTTCTGCAGTGTAAACGTGACTTTGGTGCAGATACAAAGTATAAAAAATGAATATGCGCACATTCCAGTGACAACACTGCTGCAGTTTGCACTGCTGGGCTACATTCATGATGTTACTTAAGTCCGGCTTAACAACCTGCACATATAACACAAACTCTATACTGCACTTAAAACATGCTGTAGATGAAAGAATCTGAAAACGTGGCGCTTTGAGACGATTTTAAACCAAAACTCTGAACAAAACCTGTGTTCAGCAGAAGTTACCGTGGTGATTTCCCCAGGTAAAAGGAGAGCCACCTTTATGACAAAACCATAAGCCATTAAACTCGCAATCAACGTCATAGATTTTCATAGTTCATGTTTGAGGCATATTTTTCAGTTCCAATAAAAATAAACATTTTAGTGAGCTGGTTATTTGAATATCTGCATAGTCTATAGATAATCAGGAACAACACTTTAATAACATTAGCTAATATTGTAACACTGGCATGAGTTGAGTGGATCCCTGGGCAATCTCTGCCCCTCTGAAAGGACCCCTGTGCTGGGGGGGTCTGCATGTGTCTGAAGGATTTCCTTCCTCCTCTCTTTGTTACTTTTGTTGCTCAGTTCTCCATTTTGCGTGTTTGGACAAATTTTAGGTGTTGACACAGAAGCGAGCAGCCTTCTTACACAGCGCAGTTTTCATTTGCAGCCATAAAATATCTCCCCAGGACGCTCTCACCGCAGCCTACATGTGTCTGCTCAGCATGGCTGAGTCATATGAAGGCACGGCAGGAGCAGACAGCGGAGCAGGGGAGGAGTAGACATGTCTACTTTTGTACAACACACTGAACACAGAGGGTAGAAACGGAAACTGTAAATGTGTATTTCATTGCTGAAGTTGGGCATATTAACATAATATAGGACTGATTTGTTTCTGGGGTCAGCCTCAAGTGGCCACTAGTGGAACTGCAGCTTTTGGCACTTGAGCGTAGCCTTCATTTTTCAGTCCCAGAGAGGTTGCAACCACATAAGCAATCATGACTCCAAAGCTGTTTTGGCCAGTTGGAAGCACGTGATGACATAAGCCAAACTCTGCGGACCCCGACATTTCTTAACATCTTCACCTTGGTAGGAGTTTTCCAACGAGTCAGTTTCCAGTGAAGCATTAGAAAAAAACAACAAAAAAAACTAGAAAATTATCTCCAATTAACGATGAGAACTGAAAACACCTTGGATGTTTTTATACTCAACATCCTGCAGAAGTCCAAAGACAACATTCAGACCGGCAAAGCCTTTGGTATTAATGTGGTCAGCCAGACACTTTTAATTTTGATTTTTTTTTAACAATAATCATAGAACCTGATCGCTGTCAAATGATTTAAGTACACCAGAGAGGTCTGTAGCTCTGCAGAACTCAGACCTGCACTCCTCCTAATATCCTGCTGCTCAGAAACAAATAAAATTAACCTTAAAAAATAATAATAATAATAAAAGGGGAAAAAAAACAAAACACATACAGCGTCACTCTTACCAAATGTCACTCTCCCCCTGTGAGTAAGTGCTTGGTGGAAAGAGAGAAAAAAGAACAGGCAAAAATAGTAATCTCAAGATTGCTTGTAAAATTACTTATAAATGTAGATAATATTTGTATATAGGTAGATAAAGTTTGGTTGATTTAAGGGGGATAGCAAGAACATAAATGTCAATACAATCAGAAGGTCTTAGCTCACTAGCTAGGTCAACAGAGAACTGGTTATACATGCACTAAAGAAAACAAAGGTTAAAAATTGAGATCATATCCAAATCTGTTTGCTTGAAACTACCGAATGAGTCTCTGATGCCAGATTGAATTTTTTTTTTAAATAAAATGGCTAATTGACATTATTGCACATGAGCAAAAGACAGTAATACTATTAAAGCTCTGTTCATCGACCCACTTCTCCTCATCCTCTTCAACAGAGCTTCCTGAAGCACTTCAAAATATTCAGAAACCTGGTGACGCACGATGGTAAGGGATGTTTCATCAACAGCAACCAAAAAGAAAAGGAAGAGGAAAAAAAAAAAAGGAAACACTGAATAAAAACCTTGATGTGAGGACAGAGGAGACAACCAGCAGAGATGAAGGTAGAACACTTACATTGTGCTATAATGTACAGTAAATGGCTGCATAAGTGCTTTTCTTAAGCTTAAAGGAAAAAAAAAGGTTTTCAAAAACATATTTATTGTTGAGGCATCACTTAAAGTCAGCCTGTGCTATCCATTCGGGGTGACTGTGTAAAATCCCTATCAGTGGGAAGCAGGAGAGTAATCTTCGAGGACATTAAAAAAAATAACGATGTTACCCCTCGGACTCTGTCATTTCAAAGATCGCTGCTACATTAAAACCGCACGTAATTATGTGCAACATCAGAAAAAAGGCTTTGAAGAGGATTCCTCTGCACTCTGCTCTGTCTGTCGTTTTTTTTTCCTTTTTGTTTTGTTTTTTTACATGTTCGGCCGCCTCGTTATTGGTGTTGATTGGCAGTGTCCAGGTCCAATAACATGGCAGAGTGATTCTGTAAAAACACCGTAGTTGCAGTGAGGTTATTTAGGGGCGTCACTCTGGAGGAGGCTGACAGTCTGCGGCAACGTCTCTGAAGGGCCTTCTGCGCCCGCTCGCGCTCACACGGGTCCATTGACCGACACTTCCTGGGGTGGGGGCGTTTCCTCTCTGTTGGGATGAGAGGAAAAAGTCAGCTGCACACAGGATGCACATCCAGCTCTAGATTTTTGCTAGCATCTCTGCAGGACTGATCTCTGTATTATTGTAGGGTCTTTACTCACAATACAAAGCGCCTTGAGGCGACTGTTTGTTGTGATTTGGCGCTATATAAATAAAATTGAATTGAATTGAATCTTCTACAATCCCAGTTTGCAGTCCATTAACCCTCTCATGGCGCATTCAAAGTAAAGCTTCGCCTCACATTATGAGCGCAAACACTAATGTTTGAGGAGTTCTGCTGATCTCTGCCTGTCTCTATCTGAAACACAAAGTTGAATCAGCTCATCAAATAGCACCAATAAACCCGTCGTCTACTTCTGTCAGTGGAGTCATTGGAATCTGATCTGATGGGTTTTTTACGTGCAGATTCTCCTCCATTAACATCAATGCATGTATGTAATCGCTACGCACACAAAGCTTTGCTTCACATTCGATGTGAACGCAGTAACAAAACTATACTGATGGACTTCAAAAACAAGGGAGGACTGACATGTTTGCTTTGACTGAGCATTAGCTCAGACTCCTGCTAAAACTTCTTTTGTGAGTTGGCCGCTTTTGCAGGTGGCGGCTGTGAGGACGTCTGCAGCAAACTTTACTGGGAGCAGTTTCATGGTGGAACTAAACTACATCTGCCAATCATGCCCCTGTGCAGACGGACGTGATGAGGGGCTCATGCTAGAGGCCGCATGACAGGATGTAAACCTTAATGCCTCCCCCAGCTGAGCGCTCTCATTGGCTAACTTTATGCTTCTTTTGGCTAGTCGATGTAGACCGTAGAAACTGCTCATCAACTGCTCTGGTTTCTTTCTTTTCGGGAAGAAATCTCTGCATCCAGTTGCTCCACAGCTGGGCAGTTTATCCATCTAAATTATTTTGGAGCAAACAGCACAGCAGGCCTGAGGAAAAATATGTGCATTTAAATTTGGGTGAACCGTCCTTTTTAGACCCCAATTTAGGGGCCGCGGTTTCAAACGTGTTTTTGACACACCTGAAGAATAAAGACGCAGATAAGCACAGATGAACAGATACCTTGTGAGCCCCTTCAAATGTGTGCTGAATATGAAGCAAAATTTTGAACAGAGTGTGGCGCAGTGGCTGCTTACTTCCTGTCAGTCTGCGTGTTTACAGGCGAGTCCTCAGCAGGACGCTGCTCTGAAGCTTTAGGATTCGGCACGTCTGACAGGGAGAGCTTCTCCAGAGACACCGGACACTCCTCACTGCCAAACACAAGAGTTGGGATTTAGTTTTTCTCCAAATTGTGTACTGATAAAAAAAATAACGTATTATTAGTTACAGAACAGGAAGCATAATGGTTTTTAGTACTGTAGAAGCTTTCATGGTAGTTTTAAATGTATTTTCAAGTTGGTGGAACTTTCTTCTTTGAGCCCTACAGTCGACCCTGGAGACCAGCAGAGGGAAACAAACACAATGGTTCAAAGTGCTCAACAACATTTTCCCTCATTTAACAGAGCGAGTACAGAAAACTTCTTCAGTATTGGGACAGTAATACAGGTTATTAATATAGAAACACAATGTGATTTTATTTTAATGTGAGACTGAAGTCAGTAAACTGTCTAATTACATTTTAGCATCTGAATGAAGGGCCTTTGTATTAAAATAAAGAAAAAAAGGGCTGTAATGTCTCAGTGGTTATGGCTTTAAATCCGCTGTGGTGCTGTACAAAGACAAACTGTATGCATCACCGGGGGTCTAAAACATGATTTTTTTCATCTGTTGCTTCAGAAACTGAACTCTGTACTTCCACCATGACTAAGACAGCAACTCATGAACTATGTTAATATGAGCTGGTAACTAAGTCCTAACACTAAACATACTAAAACTAACTGTCAAGTTACAAACTCATAGTTAACCCAGAGATCATGTGTGTCACAGTTGAGGATTTACTAGGGCTGTGCAATTAATTGACTTTTGATATCAATTTAGATTTTGGCTCCAAATGAACACAAAACAGTTTAATCACCAAAAAAGATTATCATTAAAATTATTTTGTCTCATTACACTCCGTGGCCGGCAGTTATGTTTGCAAAGGTGCATTATGTGTTAATTACTGTTAATTACTGAGCAGTAAATCGACACCGTAACCCGACCTGAACCTACTGAGAAATATCAAACATCCGTTGTGTCCCTACCAATTACGGGGCATGATTCGCAATAAATACAGTGTTTACAAAGTCAGTGAGTAATCATGTTAAATAATTGTGATTTTAACATTGAGCAAAATAATCATGATTATGTTTTTTTCCATAATCGAGCTGCCCTAGGTTTTACATTTCTTCGGGGGAGCTCCCAGGATGGAGTAAAGTCCATCCAAGTAAACGCAGAAAGGCAAAGCTGGATGCATGCAGCAATTCCAAAATCCAGCCTGCTCTATAATCACATCAATGTGGTAATTATGTTTCAAATATAGATGTTTATACACACACACACACACACGGGTTTTCTGTGTGTGGCTGCAGGATTTTTTCCATTCAGCATGTGACGGCTGCAGTGTATCTGCTTCATTTCAGCTTGTTGGGTTTTTTGTTTTTGGTTCATATTTTACTCACTGTATACTCCCATTAATGACCTATTTAGACCTTTTCTGTTTAATCCTCTATACCCAAACAGAATTCCATGAGAATGTTCCAGATTCCTGAAAACTCTGAAAAAAGGGGAAATCTGATGAACAATAAACACCTAAAAATACAAAAACTGCAGTAAAGTTGCTTTTAATTTAAAGATCACAACTATATACACAACCATTTAAGATTTGTACATTTGTACATATACTTCTCAGTGTCTCCTGTTTATCTTTTATTATTGTTTTCTCCTTCTTCTCTCCTCCCTCCCCCTGCTCACCTCGAGCTTCTTCTCTTGAACTAAATTCGGAGCTCTAAAAACATGAACAAAGGTGCTTATTTATTTCCAATATTGGAATTACTGACTTTCAGTAGATCTGACATGCGACCCTCCCATCTTCAGGCAGCTGACAGGAGCCGGCTAGACAACAGCAGCTGGTTATAAGCTAAGTTATAAACCAACATTATGCCAGCTAATGTTAGGCTCGAGTGTCCTAAAACTCACACTTTCCCTCTGATTAACAGTTTGATTCCATTCTCCCATCATATAAGAGCTTAATCGCTAAATGTCAGCGTTAGACGATAATGTTAGCTCCACTTCAAAGAACATTACAGTAACACCGGCTAACATCAGCTAACAGTAACAAAAATAGAAGCGCTTACCAACAGAAATGCTCTGGAAATCCTCAACAACTCACCTCATAGTTCACCCGAGGCAAGCTTTTCATGAGGACAACCCACTTACTCAACTCTGCTCCTCAACCCACAAAAGAGTTATTGCCAAGAAGCATTGTTACAACAAAGAAATAAGTGACCAAACAAAATGTCCTTAATTTTGTCCTAAGTTTAGTTGTGGATGCTTCACACTCGGCCTTATGAGCTAAACAGCAGACCGACAGCCTACACTCACCAGATGAACGCAGGTCTGAGCGTTTGAGGTGACTCGGGGGTAAAAATCTAAGTATTATAAAATATTTAATTGTCTGGTTCATTGCTAAGTGTTGTTATTATTAAAATATGTTCAAAATTAGTGTGTAGAAAAAACTTTTTTATACACAAACAGTAGTAGATTCACACGGGCAGGCTGCAGCTGTTACGGTGTACAGAGTGTTAAATGGGTTTTAAGCACTTAATTGCAGTGACTGTGTGCTGCTATCAAAAAGCAGACTGCTGTGCAATTCATTATTGGTGCACGAGCACAGACCATGTGCTGCTATGCAATCTGAATAGACAAGAGTTTAACTTCAGCTGAAATGATGCAAACCTGTGGAGGTCAGCTGTCTTGTTGCTGGGGGCACCGGCTGTTTCTGAGGTGACGGCTGCAGTGGGAGGAGCACCAGCATCCTCCTCACTGTCAGACCCTCCGGAGGAGCTACTGTCTGAGGCCACGAGTGGAGCCTTTCTCCCTTCTCCTACTGGACCAGAGGAGGTGCTAACATCTGCTGACACATACAGACAGAAAAATACTTGCCGTTTGACACTTTAAACTGGCTTTAGGAGATGATCTGCTGACTGGAGTATTGATGCGGGATTAAGTGGGACTCACCGCTCTTCTCATGGTTTTGTTTGGCTTGTTTATCTACATCACTGCTGCCTATTTCCACAGGAGAGCTGCATCTGGGATCTCTCTCTGTACTGTAGGAAACCAAGAAGAAAGCAATGACTATCTGTTGCATTATTTTGAAGAGTTCCTATGAAAACAGTTTGACCAGCCAAAATGGGATTAGCTGCTCACCCAGAGAAAGGCTGGAACTCAGTGAAGTTAGCCCATCCAGTTTCCTGTGTCTCTGCTGCACTCCCTGCTGAACTGTCCCACCCTGGTGGGGTTTGGGATGCTGCAGTGTCTCCAGAATCCCTGAAATTTGCTGTCCAGCCACAGCAAATTTGCTGACCTGAAGATTAGACAAAACAAGAGACCTATTAGCCTACAGAGCTCCACTGTCAAATGTTTTACATGACCAATATGTGATATTGGAAGACAAACCAATTTGGCTGTAGGTCAGCCATCACTGAACACATACCATTTTATTTTTTACAAATTAAAAAAAAAAAAAAAAAAAGTCAAAAATTTAAAAACTGTTTCCCCTATTTTGCAGAGCGTATTTGCACCAAGTTTCAGGAGATTTCAAATATGAATGACTGAAGAGCAGCAAATTTAACAAAAAGTTGATGGATGCTGGAATTTGTCTGAAGCATTGGTCTGAGTACTCATACCAAGTTTCAAAAAGAGTTGGCCTAGAAATAAGGGGAATAAAGGTAATAAAGGTAAACATCAACCAGGGTTTATACAGGAATCCTAGAGTTCAATTTACTATCTTTTACTACCTCTAAAATATTTTTACTACCAGCACGAAATTGAGCAGCAGCCTTTTTTGGGGTGGCGGAGGATTCACAGCACTAAGCCATGTAAGATGATCGCCCATCTCTCACCGAAGACAAAACAAAAGAAGGTGTAACTGTGACTTTGTCTTGACTAAGACCTCATACACATTAATATTCCAAACACTTTTTTTTAAAGAATATAAACAAAATGCAATGAAATTCAAGTTTCACAAGCCAATGATTTATTTTCCAATAGAATATTGGAATACTGGTTTGCTGCTGACGTGTGATGGCAATACTTGTGCTCATAGCTGACCTTGAGGTTGCAGTTGCGGTGCTTTGTGTAGCACCAAAAAACAAAATCGGGATCTGCTCCCCGCGCGCAAATCTGCTGCTGGTGAACGTGGATGCTCGGTGTGATTTGATCGCCGTCACACCGTTTCAGGACAAATGTATATTTTTTCTGCACACTTTACAAAATACCTCTCGATCATTCCCCATGACCGGCTTAACCTATGGGGCCCGGGGTATATTGGGCCATTTTTGACTACTTTTGTTTTTAGCTTCATAGTTGACCTTAGAAACAGCTGACCTCGCCTTGTTTGGTATAATTTTTTCAGCACCACCTCATGTGTGTGACTGTATAGTTATTCTTTCATTTTGACATATTGTATTAACACATTGGACTTATAATCGCATAAAATCTGAGTAGAAAAAAAGTTAGATTTTTTTTACTGTAAAAAAAAAAAAATCACACACAATTACAATTAAAATGCAAATATAAGTTGTAAATTTTCAAAACTTCTGTAAAAATATAATAAAGTTAAATACAACTATTCACATTAAAATGCAGGAAAGGCCTCAGACGTTTTTGTGTACAACTATTTGCAGAGCAATCAGGACTCACATTAAGATGCTACACAAATTATTTATGCCACCTCAAAAAACAGTTTCTGTCCTCCACAAAACTGAGGGGCCCATCACAGGCAATACTTGCCAGTAATGTCGTCTCTTAACACTTTTTCACCTGCTCCTCAGCAGTCAAATGCACCCAAATGCATCGTGTTACCGCATAATTTTTCTGATTGGTTGATATGGTGCATTTTTCCACCAATAGGAAAGGGGTTGTCAGGAATTATTTTGTTTTGTTTTTATTAGCAAGCACTTTGTTAGTGAAACTCACGTTTTCACCGTTTATTTCTGCACAAAACGCGCATCGAAGGTGAGGACAATATACAAGAAAAAGCATGGCGTAAATTATTGGGCATAACTCTGGTTTTACTTGGCCAAAAACGTAATTTAAAAACATAGTTTGAAGTCCGCACTTTCGATTCATGGCAGCAGCATCCCAATGTTACATCATCTCAAATCGGCGATGTCATTTTGACGCGCCAGCACGTCCATGGTTAAGCCAGAGGGTGAAGCCAGTCTTCGAATGCTGAGTCATTGAGCCAAAGTTGTGAAAACGTAACATTTTCCTATGACGAGGCGCAAAATGATTCCACGCATGCGCACAGCAGATCGGACAGCGGAACCAATCGAGTCTATAAAGGTCAGCTCAGGTCCTGCTGAGTAGTTATAATTCTATACAGATTTTATAGTTAAACGAACTTAAAACAAGAAGTCTGCCACAATGGGAAACTCAAAATATATTGAAGGGCTGATGAAAAATTTGCTACCAAGTCAAATTCAGTTTGTTACCTTTTACTACCTTTTAATAGCCTTAATTTGAGCTCATTTAATTTACTACCCCACGGAAACCCTGATCAATATACAGCATTTCTGGAAAATTCTGAAAATTCATTAAAAAAAATAAATATCCATCTTTCCTACTTTGTAGAGCTTTACACAAAGGGCATTTGTGCCAAGTTTCAGAAGACTTCAGATATAAATAACCGAGAAGCAAAAAGTTGATGGACAGATGGACAACGGCATCGAATAAGCTCCGCTGACTGTCATCTGACGTTGACAGCGGAGCTAAAAAATAAAGACTCTTTCAAACTTAGAAAAAAAGTCTAATCTGAAGGCTGTTTGTTTATTTATTTATATGTGACATTTGGCTGTATTCTGCCTGCCAATTTACCAGAATCCGATGTGTTCTGCTCAGAGTCTTCATCCTCATCTGATTCGGAGCCACGATCCCGTTCCCGGCCTCCATTTTCTATGCTGCTCCGGGAGCTTCCCTCTGAGGTTTGAGAGACTCCAAACCTGGAAGAAGGTGGCAAAGGAAAGAAGATTAGAAATGAAATGTTAACGACAGAAATCAATGGCATGCAATAAAGTGCAGTGATGAAATGTAAAGGTGAAAAGGTTTACCTCGTTCTGGATTTAGCTTGTGTTGCATAGTTGATCTCCTTCTCCTCCCAAATGTCCTCCTCCTCTTCAGCATCATCAAACTGGCGTATCCTCTCTTTACAGCAGGCTTCAAATGCAGCTGCATTGGCCTGTAAACAAACCGGCACCTCAAATTAAAGGAGGACTTTTTAATGGCTTGATGGACAGGCTGTTTATCAGCAGCAGGTTTATGCTTCTTCAAATAAAGATAAATATTATGACATGATGGATACCTGTCATATTTAAGAACATTATGACATATATATTTGAGAAAGACCTTCTGTAAAGAACTAATTTAAAATGAGGAGCCATTTAAAAAAAAGAAAGAAAGAAAAAGCTTGCTGTGATGCTACTCTTAAACAGGGTGTCCACTCTTTTCACTCGACTGTAGTAAGTTGGTGATGGTGGCAGCAGAAACACTTGGTTCACTTAGATCATTTCACAACTTTTAACAGAATGAGACACAAATGCTAGTAAACCACTTACACTATTATCATCAGCATCTAGATTGAAGTTTATTTCGGCAATTCTGTCAAACGTAGCACTGAGGAGGGAGAACACAGACACACACACACACACACACACACACACACAGTATTAAAACGTGACATCCTCACAAAGCAAAAGAAAACAAGAATACTAACGGGGACCTTGTGTTTTTTTCTTGGGACCAGAGATCATAGAAAGATGTGACATTCAGCAAATTCAAGCAATAACAGAGGAACAAACTGCTGGTATCAGAAAGTGGGCGGGTCCCTAGTCATACTTTTCTCAGTTTCGAGGACAGCATTTGAAGCAACTACCAGCGAGAGTGAAGAATCTTGCTGATTGAGATATGAGGGAATGGTAAATACATCAGCTGGTTACTTAGGTGGGCCTGGAATGACCACTGGCGATGACTTGTAGCTTACACCGCTTTACAGTCAGTAGCCTGTTTTCGCATTAAAGGCTTCTCAAATCAAGAGGCTAACAGTAAGAACATGATACTGGTGGTGCAGGGCTCAACAGCATGTTTCACTCACATTAGTGGCTAGAAATAGATGCATGTGGACTGTAAAATACACTTAGGAGCATGTGTGAACATAAAGTATTGTAAGATTATGGTCATACCACCATGAGCATGGATGAGCTCATCTGCCCTCAGAAGCTAAGGAAAGCTGGGCCTGGTTAGTACACGGATACAAGAATGCTTAGGAATACCAGGTCCTGTATGCTATAGGCTTATTTGTGGTTCCCAGATTTTCTAAAAGTAGAATGGGAGGCAGAGCCTTCAGCTTTCAGGCCCGTCCCATGGAAGCAGCTCCCAGTTGGTATTCAGGAGATACACACCCTTTCTACTTAAGTTTCCTTTCTAATGGAAGTTTCTTCCTGTTAAAAGTTTCAGGTTTTTCGTTTGCACTGGCACCCAGGTACGTGCTCATAGATCAGGGGTCGGCAACCCGTAATCCGGAAAGAGCCACTTGAACCCGGTTTACACGGAAAAGCCGCAAATACTAGCGGAAGCCGGTAGCCGCTACCCCGAGTGACGCATATATTAAGAAACTAAAATAAATAAATAAATAAAATGATTTTATTTTAATATTTCAAGATCACACTAATGTTCCAATTTAAAATTACAACAAAAACCGAACTGAGAAACATAAAATGCACTTCAACTGGATTCTTATAATTTACTTCCGCGAGCCACACATTAAGCCTGCATGTGGCTCCGGAGCCGCAGGTGGCCGACCCCTGTCATAGGGGATCATCTGTTGGGGTTCTCTCTCTAATATTGTAGAATCCTCACCTTACAGTATAAAGCACCTTGAGACAACTGTTGTTGTGATTTGGCGCTATATAAACTTAACTGAACTAAATGCAGCCAAAGACATTTCTAGTTTTCTTAACAAAAACACTAAGTCAAGCTTACCACACATACCACACAGGGGGTTCAAGAAAGCAGCACCAACTTTGCAGTAAAAAAGGTAAAAACCCTTTATCAACATACTTGAATGTGAAGAAAAGTCTTCCTGTGCTCCACTCCATTTCTGGTTTGCATCTGAATTAAAAACCAGCTTAAGTGAAAGCCATTTGTCAGAAATCTTTTTTTTTTGATTTTGACAGATTTCTGGAAAATTTTGGTAGGTGGTTTACAGCAGCANCAAGTAAATGTTTGTCAAAAGAATCCCTGAGAACTACAGATCAGCTTTCAGACTATGAACTCCTTTTTTTAAGATGATTCTCAGCTGTTAGCTGTGAGCACTTTTACTACTTACTTGATATTTTCATCATGTTCGCTGAACTCCTCATCATTAAACCCAAACTGATCCACAAAGTTGGCAGTCATCTGTTGGATCTGATAGTCTGAGAAAGCCTGTGAAGTTCAAGCACAACCGGTGAGTCAATATTTTAGGCTCATTATTTGTGGTTTAGACTGACGGAAAAAAGTGTTTTATTGTGATCTGTGCATGTGTGTAAGTTATGTTTGCTTTTCAGGGAGCTTGTTTACCTGTTGGAGAGACAGGTCATTGGGGAAGGGGCTCTCCATGTCATCATCCTCACTGGACGAGTGCATGTTGAGGGTGCTTACCTGCAGAACATAGTGCACAGGAAGCTCAGTTCAACAGTGCAGATGCTTTCTTCCTCATAGGTTTTCTCTTAAGGGGCATAAAGTCTTTGTTAAAGTTTTATTATTTTCAGTGCAGGAGTCCTGTTCATCTTCAATTTATAAGAAAAAACCTAGGTGAGCTACCTCCCACTGAAGCTTAAAATCTACAAAGTGTAATCATGGTAAATACTGCATCTTCAAAAAGAGATTTCTGAATTTGACTGCTTATATTTAATTTATTCAGTAAATAGTTTGAGAAGAGAAGCTAAATTTGCTGAGAAGCTGGTAACGGCTACTCTGACACGATTTGGTCCTGTCCTTATAAACTGCTGCAGTACACAGACCTGGGCTTAAAGTGGGGAAAGAAGAAAAGGAAATGAGCTATAAATGCCAGTTATATGAAGGAGAATAATTCAACTGAATAATGTTTCACCAGTTCTACTGTGTTCCTCCTGTTTGTTTCTCTCAGGGTTTCATCCACAAAGCTCTCCCAGCGACCTCTGCAGTCTTCTGGCAGCTCTGCAAAAAACAGGAAACCCCAGCAGAAACATTTATTTTCACTGACTTTTCAGTTAAAATTGAATCTGGTCTGGTGAGAGTACTGAATTAAATAAATACCTCTGATGAGGTCAGAGATCTGGGTCTGTATTGGTCCTTTCTCCAGGTTCTGGACCACCATGTTGGCTATTCTAGTCAGGTGGCCCATGTTGCCTCTCCTGGTACCACCTTCAGTCCTGACATTCACAGACACACTTATTAACTTCAACTAACAGCACTGATTTTAAGAAATATAACAAATTAAAACACAGCAGTTTAGCATTTTTAATTTTCACACACATAATATATGAAACAGTGGAAGAAAGTGCTCTTTTTCAATAAAAATGCATATGAGAAAATTCTTACTGTATTTTATCATTCTCCTCCCACGCATCAAGGATCCTTTGAAGCAATCGACACTTCTGGAAGAGCTAAGAGTCCAAGAGCAACACAATGTGATTGTGTGGAAATATTTCAGTGTCATCTGACAAGGACAGGACATGTGTAAACCACTTACATGTGCCACAAGCACATTACGGATGGAGGTCTGCGGGTCACTTGTCCTGCCTGTTGTTGCTTCCTCCTCTTGCACCTGAGAGCTGCATGCTGTAGCGTTCTCTTCGTGGTTCTGTAGACCTGGGCCTGGCCGCTCTTCTGAGGAAGGATGGTTCAGGATAGATGCCACACACAGCTCCACTTGGAAGTGCAGAAAGTTATTCCAGGAGTATTTGAAGAACAGATCCTACAGAAATAAAAAACAGTGAATTAAATGGACACATCAATTTCAGTATTACATGTCATTTTAAGCATTTAGCTAGTTACTGACAAAACAGTTTAAAAAAAAGTCATGGTGGTAATATGTGAGCCAGAAATTACCTTTCTGGTGACCATCTGTTGTTTAACCAGTACAGCAGGGCAGGATTTAAATTCCCTAGTCTGCTTCCAGACAAAGCTTAATGTTCTTATTTGAACCTACTCCAAAGAAGTAACACCCACTGCCCTTTGGTCAGATGGCGTAATAGACAGAGTGCTTCCCAACATCATGACTAACCTTGTGCAAATCTGATGCAATATAGTGTACAATATACAATAGGAATTAGGCAATGGCACCCTCTGAAGCATCTTCTAAAAGTGTATGACATAAAAAAGGCTTACTAGTAGCAAGTCCATGGTGGCAAGGTTGCAGAGCTCCTGGCAGATACTGGATGCATTGGTCTGCAGTAGGGCGGCCACCAGCCGGGCTACATGAAGGCGAGCGTTCCCCAGTGGCTCTTTAAGAACGCCAAAGGTCGTCAATATTGCACTTTTCTAGAGAGAGAATGACAGGACCATGTGAACCAATGTGGTCACAGAATCCCATACAACATAAAAAAAAAAACAACAAGGTTCAATTCTATGTCAACAATACCAGAAAATGAGACCAACACTGAAAAGAACAGTACCAATTCAAGAACCACAACAAATGACTACAGTGTTTATAAATTATGTCTATGTGCTCATGCTTACACTTTTTGCTGTTTCATGACTTGGAACTACACTGTGGGACTTACCTTGGGGGGATCCAGAAGAAGCTGCTGGAAGTCCTTTAAATGGGGCTCAATGGCATTTAAAATACTGCTGTTGACAGTGTAAGACCTTTCATAACCCTGAGAATACAGATCCATCAGCCCTTCCAACCTGGCAGATACAATCATTAGGTCAGCAGGCTTGAAGTAAAGAAGTCAGTCACTGTGNATATCAATAGACAGGGGAAAGACAATATTTACCATATGAGGTCATTGCACTTAACACTCAGAAAAAGAGACCACAATTAACTTTATGATCCTTTATGATTAAGAACTTGAGAGGGACTCACCCAGACCTCCTGGTCTCCAGTAAGGTAAGTAGCACTTGAGTTCCATTAACGATGGAGGCTTCACTCCTCTCCCCCTCAAACATGTTCTTAAGAAGCCCTGCCACACTCTCCTGCCTGGAACACAAAATTTATGGAGTAGTAAAAGGTCGACTAGCAGTCATGTTTTTGCTTCTGATGCACAAGGAAGCATTTTCAAAAAGTACAAAGTCAAACTTGAACCAAAAAAAAAAAAGTCAAAGCTGTAGTCAAACAGGCTCTGCCAGCAAGTCTTTGTGTACACATGCTATAACCTGAGGCTTTTTTAAAACACCTCTCCATTTCAGACCAAGAACTAAGCAAACAACAGTCAACAACGACAATGGTGTGTATCCATGTGGCCACAATTTCTGCTTGTGTGGACAAGGCACAGGAGGTAGCAGAGGTTGTCTAGGTTGGCAGTTCGATCGCTGGCTGCTCCAGTCTGCATGCCAAAGTATCCTTGGGCAAGATACTAAATCCTGAGTTGCTCCCAATGCGTTCATCGGAGCTTGAATGTGTGTGCAAATGTGAGATAGAAAGCAGTTAGATGTAGAAGTGCTTGTATGTGTGTGAATGAGCACATGTTGTATGAAGTAGTGCTCAAGTAGAGTAGAAAAGAACTATATAAGAACCAGTCCATTTACCATTTACTTGAAAGAGCATGCATGGAGTGATGTGGGAAAGCACTTCCCCGTATAGTTCCTAGAGAGAGTTGTACACTACCAGAAATGTACAACTGCCCAGCAAACTTACGATTCTAGTACAGCCAATAGTGGGTCAGCCTCCACATTCTCCTGCATCTGACTGGCCTGGTCTCGGCTAAGGCGGATGATGTCACAAAGCGTTTGGGACGCATTTGATTGTCTCTGAAAAATAAATAATTAAATTAAAGACCTAAATTCACAGAAGACTCCTTTAGGTTACATTAATACATCAACAGAAATAATTAAAAGCATCATGACAACACAGGGACAGAAACTCCAAGCAAGCTTTCCACTCACCTCCTCATCTTTGCCAGCATGGATGAGCTCTGTGAGTCTCTGTACCAGCCTTTCCTCATTCAACCACTGGGATACAAAAAAAAAAAAGATACTTTTAAAGCACTGTAAAGGTTAGAGCTCACTCAGAGGAGCTATAACAATGTTTCAATAGCTTACATGCAGAACATCCTGTCTCAAGGGGGTAGGCTCCACACAACTAATGAGGCGAAGCAGCAGGTCCATCATGGCAGAGGCGTCAATGTGTTTCAGCACCAGACCAATAAAGCCTTCTTTTTTCTTTAGAAAGGTAATCACCTGAAAAAATACACAATGTGAAATACTTTGGACTTTAAAAAAAAAAAAAAAAAACAGACAGCTAAATATGAATTTTTTATTTTCACATTTGTGAGTTTCAATAATCTAAAGTCACGTTTTCACTGCAGGAATCTTTCTCCCGGACAAGGAACCTTTGAAGGAACAGACTGAGTTTCCAAACCAGGGACCAGGGTTTACATTAAGCCCCAGAAACTCATTTAACCCCACAAAAGGTTCCTGCTCAAGGGGCTAGTACTTTCTACCTTTGGGAACTGGAAAGGTTCCTAACATTAAATGATCCAGTTAATTTGAGTGGAAGGGTTACATGAAATTTTTTTTACTGTGTACCTGCTCTGTTTTCCTGGCAATGAGATTGCCGATAGTTTTGCTGAAGAAGCTGGCTAGTAGGGGGTTGAGAGGCGGGTCCTGCTCCAGGAAGTGGTAGAGCACGTCGAGGAGAGACTCATCTCCACCCAGCTTATCATTTATGATGGAAACATCTGATGTCAGGAGCTCACAAGCAATATTGGGAAACCTTACAGGGAAAAAGGAACCAGAATGACAGTAAGATCAGTTCTCTCTGTCAAACTGATGATTTCAAAGTGACACTGCATGTCTAAATAATGGGAATGATGATTAATAAATATTAAATAAATATATAAATTTATTTAATATGTATTAAATAAATATGTATTTAAGAAACATTATTAAACAAACATGTTCATGAGGCTCATGAATCGGCATGTTCCACTTCATATTTCTCTTATTCTTATTATAATACCTTGTAAATTGTAGCAGCATAACAACATAATTTTTCTGTATTTTCCCAGCAGTTATTTGAGTGTCAGTGTGAGCTCTCACTTAAACCGGCTCCTCTCCTCCAGATCAGCGGGCGGCTCAGTGGTGATGAGGCTGACCAGCTCCTGCATGCAGTGTTCCTGGGAGAGGAAGAGGAGGAGCCGACGGTTTTGGGCCTTGCACTCCTGCAGGACGTCATCCTCCTCCATCAACTCTCTCAGCGTCACGTCCTCCTTGTCCAGCAGTTGGTCAATGTGGGAGGTGGTGTGCAGGTCAAACTTCCAAAACATAGTGGCTGCTGGGAAGGGGGACACAGCCCTGGGACAGCAGAGTGAGGAGTGAGGTAGGAGAAAAAGAAAGAACAGATGTTGAGGCAGCACAGAGAGACCAGTGGCGAGAATTAGGAGAGATGAGTAGGAAAGGTAAGAGTGGAAGGTTGGGGATGGAAGCAAGGGAGAGAAGCTAATGTAAACAAGTGTTTAAGCTAGAAGATTAGTACAGCACTGGTACTTATATCCTTTTATACCAAAGATAATGTTCACAGGGACTGTGATATTCTGGGAATAACTTTAATCTGTCCTGTAAACAGCATTCTCTGACTGATCTAATGTAACTAGTCACAGTGTGAATAAAAGTGATCAAGTAAGATGTGACCAACTGCAGTTAATGCATTAATGTAGGGCACTTCAGACAGCCTTCACTGAATTTTTCATAGATTTATGAGAGAACAACATATGCTCTAGTTAGTGGGTCCTTCATGTAAAGCTGTGAGAAATCAGCCAGCGTAGATGGCTGTAGGAGCTCAAAACTGGAAAGTAACTGATGTTCTAACACAACACTGAGCTGATATTGGCCAAGACAGAAATAAAATGTCACTCATTGTTTACATGGACAGCACTATAGGCACTTCTCTACCACAGCTGGAGTACTGGTCCGAGTAAATGTAGTCATGGTGCAACCGCAAAAAAACAGAAATGCCTCACAGTAAAGTGTTCACACATACCAGTGGATGAAATGTAGATATCTTTAATCAGACCTCCCCCACGGGCAGGCAGGCATTTGTGTTTGTGCAGACAACAGAGAGTGTGGTGAGGCCTGGCATTTATCAGCATGGGTCTCCTCTTAAAATGTGGGCCTCTTTAGGAGATGGGATGAAGAGAGGCTCACCATACCCTGCACAAAATGAAGGCTGATTATTAACTGACAAAACTATAGACTAAATGTTAGATCATTCAGACATAGTCATGCATAGGTACATCATGAATTACATTGAAAATTTATGTAGTGGTGCTGTGTAAATCATCTTAAAAGGTGAGCGTATCAATATTTAAGTCTGGAAATCACCATAAAATCTTACTACCTTTTCCCAGTCTGACTTAAAAAAACAAAACAAAACAACAACAACAAAACACTACACGTTGTTTAGAACATTAAATGGGACCGCTTTTCATCATTTCCAACACAGTTCTTTTGTTCTTGGACTCTAGTAGAGTAGCTTTGCATGAATTACAGTTCAAAATAGCTCTGAGCTGCTTCTCGATCTATCCACTTTCTGAAACAAGCCATTTTAGCTACTTTGCCCCTCCTGTTAAGCCAGCTTTTAGTTGACTGACTGAAAGAAGATGATGGTAAATAGACTAGTTCTTATATAGTGCTTTTCTACTCTACTTGAGGACTCGATGCGCTACACCACACACATTCATACAAGCACTTTTTTCTACATCTGAGTGCTGTCTGACATTCACACTACGATGAACACATTGGGAGCAACTTGGGGTTCAATATCTTGCCCAATTTGGCATGCAGACTGGAGCAGCTAAGGATCGAACCACCAACCTTCCCATCAGTAGACAACCTGTGCTACCTCCTGAGCCACAGACCATGATGACACTAAGCCTGTCTAAAACCAAAAAGTTATACAGAACAGAATAAATAATCACAAGTAATGTTAAAATAAGATATACATACAACCTAAACTAAGGCATAAAATAAAACAGCATTACTCTGTCTGCTTGGAAGGCTTTCTTACATTAGCAGGAGGCAAAAAGAGTTGACAGTATTGTATCTCTTGGATGAGGTAGATTGTGTGTGTGTGTTTATGTATCTGCATCATATTAAAGTGTGCTAGTGAATGAGTATGTGTGTGTAAGCCTTTAAAGGAGCACGTGGTGGCTGAAGAAAAGCGAGCAGATCAGCATTCACTTAATACAACGTTTCCTGCTGCAGAAAACAGACATTCTGGGTGCTATTCCAGGAAGCAGGTTTAGCCTTAGACATATATACACAGACGCCGTAATGAGCGGTGAATCATACGTCAATTTTGCCGCCATATTAGATATTAGATCATAAAAACATTAGAAATGCATTCACTGGTTTGATGCCTGCACCCTAAGATATGTGAAGTATTTCATATTTATAATTCTCAGAGAACGTTACATTATTTTTGGTGCCTTATCAGTTTCCCAATATATATTAGTGCATATTTGAATGTGTGAATGAGATGCATTAACTTACAGAACTTTGTAGCAAGGCCCTTTATGAAGTTCAGCCTATTCACTTGTATTAGTTTACAGCACAGATCTGCCATATCCAATATGGTGGACACACTGACATATCACAGCAGCAGGCTCACCCGCTCAATGCGACGTCTACGTATATGTGTCTATGGGTTTAGCTAATAACTCTGAGTTTGTTGACCCTGAGATGAAACTCTGGGTTTTCTTTTCCAACTGAGACAGTTACAATGGTAACTGACTCTGTGAACTAAACCTGCTCACTGGCAGGTTTTTTTTTTTTTTTTAAACTGAGTTTCTTTTAATTTCAATTCAATTCAATTTTATTTATATAGCGCCAAATCACAACAAACAGTCGCCTCTAGGCGCTTTGTATTGTGGGTAAAGACCCTACAATAATACAGAGAAAACCCAACAGTCAAAACGACTACTGCCCTCTTGCTGCACCTGAACCAGCTAAGTGAAACACTGATACATTTCCTGATTCATAAAGTTACAGTCAAAGTATATATAATTTGCACTTATATATATATAAAATCAAATCTATAGTCTCCACCTGTTTAACTCTGTGACTCAGTGAACTGTAATGCAGCTGTCAGACTGTCAGCCATTTATGTCAAACAACATTCTGAAAGGTACGGTGTCTAAAATTCAGAGTCAGAATCTTGACATATTTTCCACTGAAAATCACCTAAAATCAGTCTCAGTGGGTTGACACAGAACCAGATCTGCCCGAAGGAATCATATGCTGTTTTTCCACTAGTACCCAATGAGCTTGAATCAACACTGCTTTTAGGTTTTTCCATTAGGTGCTGGTACCTGGTACTTTTTTAGTACCTACCTACTCAGCCGGGGTTCCAAGTGCGCTGAGTTGATCCAAAAAATGTGATGTCAACAGAATGCATTCCACTGATTGGCCAGACAGTGATCTCACTAGATGAGTCATGCTTCACAAGAATTAAACCGCCCATTTTTGAAACCCAGCAACGAGGGGCATGGCTACACACAAACCAGCACAGATGTTTTTGTGCTTGGTGGCTGACAACAGAATCCAGTAGAATCTAGACCAGCAACCACTTGTGTCGCATACAAATGATGTCACTGGTCTTTCAGGCTGCCTTGCTGAGGCAGTACTCAGTTGTAATGGAAAACGAACAAAACTAAGTAGGGTTGAGTCAAGCCAAGCTGGTACTAGTGGAAAAGAGGCTATAGGCTTCATAATGGATCAGGAAACTGTCCAAAATGGATAATGATCATGGATTCAGACTGGATCAGACCCAAATCCAGTTTGGCTCTGGTCATTTCCCAGCCCATCCCCTCTGGATCAGTTTTGTCCCACCATGATATGCTGATTTTGATTCTTTATTTTAAATGTCTCATCCTTCCAAAACTATACTGAATTTTTTTTTTGTCCAAGTTAAATGTGAACTATAAATACTTAACTCTTAGTTTGAATTGTAACTCAGTAAAACATCTCTTGGTTACACTGCAAAGCAGCGTTTTTCTATACATCTCTTAAAGCATTTCTGTCCAGTAATGGCAGAAATAATTTTTTTTTTTAAAGTGGGGCTGTAATATTCCATCAGTAATATAACATTACTAGATAAAATGTTTACCGAAGGATTATTCAGAAAAATGAAATGGTCAAACTGTAGCAAAGAGTTTTACATGATAAAAATTGACTTGGGGCTGATCCACTCTGTGTTGTTATCTAGGTAACTAATATCACAGGTCCATCAGTAAACTGTGTCTGATCTGGTTCTCCAGATTTTTGTCTTCAGTCTCCTACATTTTGGCTCTGTCAGATTACAACTGAATAATTACATTTAAATATAAAATGGCATTAAAATGAACTATATATTTAATATCAAACTTTTATTCTGTCTATAACGATGGTCAAAGACGAAGAGCAGACCAAGGTGATCAAAATTACTCTTTTCTTCCCCCATTTTTAAAATATCATGGGCAGCACTGACATGTTTTCATATTCCGAGATCCAATGGATTAAAACAGAGACGCTGCTCTTTATTCATCTGTTGCCATGGTGAATTGTGATCTTGGAGCTCCACCTTTCTTTACTCACACACACACTTAACTCAGGGTGAACTTAGACTTGAACTAACTCTGATCAGCTGTTCTGGAACAGGAAACTCTGTTACCAATCTCAGAGTTGATCAAGAGAGTTCTTTATTTTTTCTCACTCAGTTTGTTAAACATGCTTCCTGGAATAGGGCCCAGATGGTGTAGATGTTAATAATTAATATTAATGATAATTCAGTGTCCTGCCTAACAGCCCCAGGTCACAGGGTTTTAATATTTTTACTGACCTGCAAAAAAAAAAAAAAAATTATATTAAATATTAATACAATTTAATTTATAATTTATTTTCCCTTTCTTATTAATCTAAATCTGCAAAAATAATGTTACTATAGCCTTGAAATAAATATGGTCTAATAGAGCATACACCCTGCTACAGATGTAAAGTGGGGTTATACAAAGTTAATTGTCTGCATATAGTAACTTCCATTAAACCCTAACCCCTAACACTAGGTGGTTAAAATTAAAGTCAAATTGGACATTTAAAAATTAAAAACCAATTTGACAAATACAAAAAAGGCAGATGGTACAAGAAAAACAAACAAAAGGCGATCTAACAAAAATGAAACAAGGGGAATAAAAAAAGAAGAACAAAGGAAAAAAAGACAAAAGGAAAACAGAAAGCCCTGAGCTCACGCCTGAGGAAGGCCAGCATAGGCCGAAATGTTGCGCAAGGAGCTCAAGAGGCACAAAGGCCTGTTGTTGCATCCCAAGCTGGGAAATTTTTTGTACCTCTGGCATTGTGGGGAGGATCTCCACCCCCTGCGATGGACCGTGCACCACCTGAGACCTGGAACCAGCCAGGTCCCAGAACTTTACCACATTTCTAACCCCTATCCTGGCTCTAACCCCGACCAGTGACCTCGATTGATAACCCTAACTAGGGACCATAAGTATTAATCTAATCTAAATTAACCTTAACATATCTGTTAACAAAAAATTTTTATTTATAAAACAAGTGTAATAAATATAATAGATATAGATAGGGTAGATAAATATGTAATATGCATTAAAACACCATGTGCCTTAAATAAATGAATATTATGCACAATAAATAATGAATAAATAATTTGCATTAAAACATCTACACATTATAAATATTTAATTTCATTCAAAGGTTTCATTTCATGGATTAGTAGTTTGGATAATTTAAAAATGAAAGGGTACCCTCAGTTACAGCCACAAAGGGAAAAAAAATTTAAAAAACAAAAAAGCAATTCATCAGTCGAGGGTGGGGTATAAATACAGGGACAGTGCCGATACGGCTCACTCTCCTTCGCATCCTTGAACGGAGAACACCTCAATTGGGACAGATAAAAAAAAGGCCACAACCAGTTTTTTTTTTCTCCCCTCTTTCTGTTTTCTTTGTGTGCCACTTGCTTGAGGAAGCCCATACCTTGGCCGAAACGTCACAGCTGGGAACACCAATTTAATTTTATATATTAATATAAACAACTGTTTTTTGGTTATTTTTTCCAAACAAGAAAAAAAAATTTAGTTTTTTTTGTGATTACACATAACAAAGCCAACAGCATATAAATTAAATAATAAATTTTAATAATTCCTTAATACATAAAAGCAAAATAAATAAAAATAATTTATAAAAACAGTTATAAGCCTTTGTGAAGAGGTGATGTGGACTACGGTCCGTAATGATAAGGGATCTTCCCATTGACCTTTCGAGGCACAGAAGGCACGACCTACTGGGGTTTCCCCTACCTAACCCGAACCCTTTTACTGCAGTTTTCTACGGTGTAAAACAAATAGCAGTGGGTGGGATCAGCCATAAAATTTGCTTTTCTCATGTTGATCAGGTGGTTTGATGGACTCCCACCAGGTTTATCCCAGTCAAGTTTTTTTTTGGCGGTAATTACGGGAACAAGTGCTGCTATTTTGGACACGAGAAAAACGTTTTCTTTCACTCCACCTGAGCTCACCGTCTCAGTAACGGCACCGCTTCTTCGCTCTTCGTTGTGTGTGTAGACAAACTCCACATTAAACTATGACAGTATTGCCAGTGCTGTTGTTCTTTTATCAGTCTTGAAAAACTGGGGGCTGCATGGGCTTCATGTTGTTATACTTTTTATTCATACATGTGCACCTAGATATATGGTGCTGGTGGTGATGCTGGTGACAACTTGGCACTACACAGTTGTGTATCAATGAAAGCAAACAATTTATCCCAAGGATTTTTTTTATTTTTATAATCAAGTTACTTGAATGTTTGCAGGTCTATACAGAATATTTTTGTCTAATTAATATTGGAGTTGTTTCCCAACAATTTAAAACAGTCTAAATTATACAGAATAAATGATACAGTATAGAGCAGTGCTCTTCAACTCCAGGCCTCGAGAGCCCCTGTCCTGCAGGTTTTAGATGTATCCCTGATCCAACACACCTGAATCAAATGGTTGAAATGTGGCGATAAACTGATATAAAAAAAGTTTTGTGTGATAAGACTCCCCCCAAATCGC
>JASGAU010377061.1:51544-73100 GCA_030220045.1 Australoheros facetus
CTAAAGACTTGGACCATTATTTTAAGAGGATGAAAATACGACAGAAAATAAGCAAAGAATACTACTACAGTATATGCATATTCATCACTCTATATATTGACTACTTTGGTCAACTTTTCCTTCTTCTCTGATGTCAGCACCACATAGAGGCTTTTAAAAGCTTGTTGTAACATAATCCCAGAATCCATTCAAAGTAAGAGAAAAGTAATGATAAGTATGTAATGCTTTTGTGACCAAGCAATTGTGTTTGGTTTGTTTTTCCCTCATGCAGTTACTGTGGCAGCTGATCTAGACAACCTAACACACCAGCAGAGACAAAACAATTACATCTGCTGACTCTGTCACAGCCAAAGCGTCTCTGTGAGCAGTACAACAGATCTGTTAATCGTGGAAGTAAAACTGCAGGAGGAAATCAAAGTGCTTCCTCATTTTTCTTTTCCTATTTTCCTGAGGAGGATCTTTCCTTGCACATGCAGCAGCACCAATGTCCATCTGGCATGAATTTACAAAGTACACAAGTGCAATAATAACCCGCTGAACGCTCCCTGTGGACACCGAGCAGGAAAGCAAATGCTTGACTTTACATCCAAAATAGAACCGACCAGAGGCAACCTCAACAAAAACAGTCATCTGGCACATCTAAGAGACATTGAAAAAAGGAACAATGGCACACAAAGGGCACACATGTGGATACTGTGAGCCATTAACAGTCTCTAATTCGGAAAGTTTAAAAAAAACAAAACCAATCTGTGAAATTAAGTGAAAGGGAATCCCGCCTGCCTGTTACCATCTCCTTTTACTCACTGTGAATTTAAATAAAAGTCCAGCTGATAGCAAATGAGTGTTCACTGAGTTGTACTAAAAACCTTGTGACATGTGCTACCAAATGATTAACCAATCTGCACATTTCAGAAGACAAACAGAAGCTGCAGTTATACTCATCCTGATGCTGCTTACTTGCACTTTCATGCACCGAAGTTATAAAAAAAAAATTTGACCAGATGCATATCTAATGATTATTAAAAAAAACAGATGATGGTCCCAAAATATTTTTAAGAGCTCTTAATCAGAATAATATGCAATATGTTTTTACTCGGTCTTGCACAAATATATATATTTTGCTTGTTTGTTTTCTTTTTCAGTTGACTTTGTCAGCTGTCAAACAAGATATGGCTTCAAACTGTGATCACATAGTGGGAATTTGTTAGGAACATACTCCTAGTACTCACCATGTTTTAGAAATTTTTGTAAGTAGGGCCATTTCTTAAGATTGTCTAACAATAAGAGACACACTGATGTGTAACTAAATAAACGTAAACTGAGCTTCCACAGCCTTGGCATGAAATGCACATCAACTGACTTGTGGTAGGGGCTCAGATGTCTGTTTACTTCAACTCCAGAGGTGGGTACCAATTCCAAGTAATATATATATATATATATATATATATATATATTAGTGTACATGCGCTATTGAAATGTTCAGTTATTCCAACTACAAACTCATCAAGTTCTGAGTTCCATCTCAGAAAGTCTTCGCTGCTGCCGGCCTCAGTCGACTCCGAAGGGCTGTACTGAACACCACTAACGTTAGCTCTTTAGTTACTCGGCTATATAAACACTCGAAAGAAGTGCAGGGTTTTAAGAGGCGTATCAGTGAGAAAGTAAATAATGTTAACGTCGACGGGACTAAACATTTACACTAAGCGACTATGTTACATTAACGATTAAGTAATCCAACAGCCATAACTGATTCCTTCTGTGAAGTTAGCTGATTGACCAGCATTAGTCTTGATCAATGTTAATTCAAAATGTTTAGGTACCAACTTATGAAGTTAGCAAACAACTCATCTAACGTTAGTTCCTCCTTTTCTCTGATTAGCACATAAGCTAATTAGCTACCAACAGTTAACGTGTACTGAGCGGCCAACTTAAATAGCTCTCTAACTTAGGTTTAACTTTGTCGTTGCAGCAGCAGAGTTAAGATTAGCTCTCCACTCAAACTCACGATGAGAATTTACGATTAAAACATACCTTTGGTTGAAAGTCCGCTGCAATTAATTCCGTCTGTTCAGAATTGTTGCTGGAGTTTTTCGTTAAGCAGCCACCTACTGAGTCACTAGCTGTCCAGCTACTGTTAGCTAGCCGTTGTAAGCTAAAATACGTTAGCCTGTGAGCGAATAGTGATTTGTTTTGAAGAAGGGGTCAGTCTGCGACAGCACAGGCTGCTGTTAGCTAGCGCAACTTAGCTAACGATAGTCAAATTTGGCTTTGAAGACTACAAAATAAACAGTTCCCCCGCGTTAATGACTACTTGGCGCTAATAAAAATCCGTGTTATTTCAAATGCAGAATGTATGATACGTACTCGTTCACAGAGTAATTCAAACGCGGGGCTAAGTTTAGCACGCAAAGCAGGAAAAACTCAGTCATATTTTTCGAATCAAAATGGCGACATGGTTCCGAGTGCGCGCATCAGACTACAACGGGAACGTGCCTCGACTTGAGTGCGCTGAGCTCTGCAAAACATCTGAGAGTACTGAGTGATGCGGCACTGTTATTGCACATCAAACTGTTATTTTCACGTGAGATAAATATTATTTCAAAAACTGCAGGTATAGAGACCTAAATGAAGAGTGGCAATTATATTTTATTGCATATTAATTATTCAACATTTACAGGCATTTATGATCAACATTATTCTTTAATGTATTAGCGATTAGAAAAAGTCGATGGAAAAATGCACAGTAAAAAACTTACACCAATTTACCACAACTTTTCTTCTTTCTAGTGTAAATAAGTGTATCGAGGCTGCATTGCTCTGCAGAGACTCAAGCCACCCTTCATTTATTTATATTTTGCTTTCAATGCAGTAAAATGCATTAAACGCATACCTGGATAGAAAAAAACACAATGGAACACAACCCAATTTGCCTCCCCAGACCCTGGACCTCAACATTATCAAAGCAGTGTGGGAACATCTTGTCAGAGAGTAGTCCTGAAGACTTTTTAAAGAACTTAAGCCTGTCTAAGAGAGTTAAGGTTAAGTTGTAAGTGGTCATATCAAATATCAACTTTCAAGCTTTCAAACTATATTTCCATTTGTGTTTGCACATGTTTCAATAAATCGTTGCACGTATTTCCTATTTTACTAGCAAAATATTAAGGGTGACTCATGACTTTTGCAAACTTGTGTATATGAAAAACAATATTATAAAGACAATCTAAGTGTGCAATGGTTTACATTAAAAACGTAAATGCCACTTTTTTCTATGTTTGGTGTATCTGAGACCGTTTCAGCTGTGAAACAAGTGCTTAAGTATAACTAAATATGCATGGTAGACCAAGTGTTTAAACTATAGCACCAGATATTTTTATTACAGATAAAATCAATATTTTATTATTTTTTTTCTGCTATAACATTTCAACGGTGAATAAATAATGGATGTAAATGAGGGCTACAATAACCTGAACTCCATAAGCAACGCTCAGGAAATGTATTCAAGTATTCAGATTTTGCAGTCACTCACATGACTAACAGAATGTGATCTGTGGCAGGTAACAGCAAATATCCCTGAAAAACAAAAATAGAGAAATTCAAACTGCGTCAAAATAGAAAAGAAAATAGAAATTATTAAAGACCGCAACGAAAATACGATTCACGTCCTTTCTTTGCTTTCAGTTTTATTACATAGTTATTTTGGCCAAAGGTTCATGAATTGTGATTATAACAAGTATTCGGCCGTTTTTTCTTTGTTTTAACATTATTTAAGTACGGTTTCCTACTTTTGGCTCTTTTTTCCTTACTGCCTTTTACTACGTCCTTCATTCTTTCCGCTTTCCTTCCCTTTTACTTCACCCCTTAGCCAGTTTTTCGTATCCCACAATGCATTGCGTTCACTCGATGGATCATGGACCAAAGCGGTAAGCAAAATGCAAAGTAGGGCCGAGACGTTAGCAAACTGTTTTTTCGTGCTATATTTTTACCTACGTAATTATAGCCGTTTTCATATCAGCTCTTAGAGCCGAGATGACTAAAAACCGTTCTCGCTGAAAGCGGTTTTGCTAAGACATCTCGTATTCTCCCAGAGCAACGTTAAAGCTGAATGGTGTAGGCTAACCAAGAAAGGCAATGCTTAAATACTTCTGCTCACCAAAAGTTAACGTTACGCCCTAAGGTGGTCTAGAAGGTTACATGTAGTTTTGCACCAAAAGTTACGCAGTTATTACACTGAACTGAAAATGATATATTCCCACTCCTCCTGTTAGTGGGCTTACCGCTAACTGCGACTGAGTTGGGGCGCGAATGCTACTTGACTATTAGCACATGCTAACTAATTAGCTGTGTAAAGAAATGACATATCTTATGACGTGTCTTTATATTGTTAACCCAGATTTACGAGACTTTAGCTTTTTTGCTAGTATTCTTAAAGGCGAAGCACTAACATAACATTTGTGTATATTACCCAGCAGATTTACCAAAGTTATAAAACGTTGCTAACTTTAAATGTGTGTGTGGGTGGGATTATATCAGGGAGTCCCTTCATGTTTGCTATAGTGATGGACAGGTTGACAGATAAGGCCAGGCAGGAGTCTCCGTGTTCGTAGGCGACATTATGATCTGTATTGAGAGTGGGGAGTAGGTGGAAGAGAGGCTGGAGAGAAGCGGAATGAAAATAAATAGAAGACGTGTGTGAACGAGAGGGAGGCAGGTGAAAAGTGAAGATGCAACTAGAAAAGGTAGTTAAGGTAGGTGAGTTTGAATACCTGGGGTCAACCATCGGACAGCGCAAAAGAGAGGTGAAGGGTGGCGTGCATGGAGATGAGTGCCAGAGGAATAACGGCAAGAGTGAAAGGGAAGATTTACAAGATGGTAGTCAGTTGAATAGACTAAGATTGTCACTGAGTGACAAGAAATGAGTATACGAGGGGGACAGCTCAGGTTGAGCAGGTTTGAGACAAAGTTAGAGAGGTTGAGATGGTTTGGAAAGAGGAGGGCTAGTGAGCATATTGGACAAAGAATGTTGAAGATGGAGCTGAGCTGCCAGGCAGAGAGCTGGTGTGACAGAAAAAAATAATGCTGGGGATAGGGTGAACTGGAAATAGATGATCCACTGTGGTGACCCCTAAATGCAAAAAAATTGGAACTCTAACCCATTAGAGCATTCAAGCTGTGGAATTCCACAATAAAGTCTTATTCCAAGAAAAATGAGAAAAAAAATTGTGCAATGTTGATGTAAGCCTTGTGTTACATGCCCTTTCACAATGCAGTTTCAAATTTACTTTGTTACGTCCCCACGATAAGGTCTGGGGGTAATGTGGGGAGCAACAACAAATAAAACCAGGAAGAGAGACCAGAGAGGCAGTAGATGTTAAATACTGGGTTTTATTTAAAAACAAAAAGGAAGAATTTTAACACTAAAAGAGGGCAATGCTGCTCTGAGTGAAAAACAAAACACACATAAGGAAACAGCAGTGCAGCTATCATGACAAGAAAACTCAACACAAAGAGATGGCAATGCCGCTATCAATAAGAGAACTCAACCCAAAGAAAACAAACCTAACCTGCCCAAAATGGAACACAACCAAACCACAGTCAGCCAAGGGATCTGCTTCTACAGTGCACACTACTAGCAGATAACCAAGAATCCCTTTTCAACATGCCACACACTGCTCTCAACCAGCCACCACTTGCGCTGTCCTTTCATCATTCTCTCCACTGGGTCCTGCACTCACTGGCATTTATAGTGTCCGGGCCTGATTGCTAAGTGAGCCCAGGTGCAGACCAGGGAAAATGAGGGACACCTGAGTCCTGGGGAGAGGGGGAAGATGGGAGAGCAAGAGGAAAAAGGGCAGCACCACGCATATACAGCCATGCAGCTCTGCAGTATGTAACAATGTAACTTAAAATATTGGTGTGTCGTTTGAGTCCACCATGTGGGGTATCCCTGACTGACTTCACTATGTACCTCCAAAGCACAGTGCTCAACATATAGCAGTCTGTATCAGTTTATTTATTCTATTTTCCTCAACAGACAATGATCTTCAAGGAAGCGATGGCTCTGGGAGTTTGGGCGGCCCGGATGTTCGCAGACGAATCCCCATCAAACTTCTATCCAAGCAGCCAATAAGGAGCAAACCTCAGCAACGGCCCCAGAGACCTGGCAGTAGACCTTGTAAAAGTGAGAGTGGAGAAGATGGTAGGCACACTGTGTAGTACAGCATGCCCACTGGCCTAAGGTTTTATTTATAATATTACATACACTAAATGGATAAAAGTATTGGTCCATGTCACTTAATCTTTGAATTCAAGATCTTTCAGTTCCATTGTCACAGGTGTATACTGTAAAATCAAGCAGCTAGCCATGCGGTCTGCCTTTACAAACATTTGTCAAAGAATGGGCCATAAAGAGCTCACTGAATTTAGAGTGGTACTGTAAAAGGATGCCATGGTTGCAATAAGTCAGTTTGTGAAAATACACTATGGAACCACCATATCAATGCTGAGTTTCTCGTGGTAGAAGTCATTGTAATATGCAATCAGGTCCACCATATATCTTGGTGGTGGATGACACTTATTACCCCAAGGGATAGCGACAAATCAGTGGGCTGAACGGAGATGAGGTGCAAGTGGTAGTGACAGATATTCAGTTAGACATGTTGTCATCTTTAGCTCTTCTTTAATTGTGCACAATATGTGACGCATATTGTGGCAGCAACAACTTTCAAAGAAACTTCTACTGAAGCTGGATTTTAGCTTTTCGTCATCTGTCTCAGCTTAGTTGCCTGTTTAACTAGTAGAAACTTACCTGTAGTGGTGTGTGCATTACAATACATAGATTCAGCATAGTAGTATCAGTTTAATTGAAAGAGGACCATTTAAATTATTGATGCTTTTCATCCTGTCTGGATATCTTAATACCTTAGTATTGTAACGGTCTGCTGCTATATGTCATCATGTTCTTTAAGGATTAGCTGTGGCAAAATTAGTGAATTTTGTTTGTGTCCTATAGAACTTACACAAAGTAAGTAGTCCTTTATATTGACTACTATGATTATTATTCTTTATATTGAGGTGATTATGGTTATTCTCTGACTGATAAATTCAGAAACTGTGGTGAAAAAGTAGCCGGACGTACACAAGAGGAATCAGCAGTACTGATCAGGCCAGTGTAGTTACATTTCTTGGGATGTGTGCGTCAGGATGTTTTTGTGATTATGACACAGCTACAACACCGATTTCCTGCAGAAACATAAATCTCCAGTAAGTTGTTATATAAAGTGCATTAAAATGGCATTAGTGGAATGTTACTACTTATTGTTAAGGAGAGAACAGCTGTGCCAACATAAAGTTTACAATGTTATGGGTGAAGAATTTTATTTATTAATTTCTTTATTTTGAACGAAGTAATCATAAAATCGATAATAATGACGACATCAAGTAAGCTTTTTAGATTTTATTTGTGCTTTTAATTTTAGTTTCCATATACATAGCATTTTTCATACATACAAAAGATGTTAAACCGCTTACATTACCATTAATGCAGAGTCCATAACCATCAGTTATAAGACCCAAGTGGAGGTCTTGCTCTCCTCTTTGGGAACAGCAGAGGTGTAGTGGTAATATCAGGGTTTCAGGAGGTTTTTATTTTAGCACTGCTTTAACTCTGCTATACTCGTCTTATGTTTTCTTTTGTTTTTCTTTGCTACAGATGGCTTTGGCTTTAAGCAAGAGGACAGGTTTGATTGTGGGACTAAAGCTGGTGATGTCTTTGCAAGTCAGAGGAGGTTCCCGCAGCCAATGTTCTGGGACTATAAGGTATGTCTAACTGTGTGCAGAACAACTACTCAGAAAACAATTTTAATGATAAAATCAGGAACCTGGTAAAGAATTTCTCGACCAGTAAGAGGAGTACTACAGTTAAACAAAAAGTAGATAGTTATTTGGTTTTAATGGTCATTACTTGTAACATCTTATTCTGATCTGTTATTACTTTTCCAACAGTTAAATCTGATTGGAGAAAAGGATGAAGTTCCAATTCACTTCTGTGACAAATGCGGTCTTCCTATTAAGTTATATGGACGGATGGTACGTGTCTTGTTGCTGTTTCTCTCCAGAAGATCTCAGTCATTTTATTGTCTAACTCTTGCCATCTGACTCCTCAGATTCCCTGCAAACATGTTTTTTGTTATGACTGTGCTTTGCTTCATGAGAAGAAAGGAGAGAAGATGTGCCCAGGGTGAGACCATTTAACTTTTAAATGTGATTAGTGCAGGGTGAGGAGGGAAAATAAGGGAGGCAGAATGTAAGAAAAGCCTACTCCTGCAAGAGCCGTCTGCAGCTGGGACACCTACTACAGTATAAATCCTACTGGACATGACTGATTTAGTAACATGTTTTTGAGGAATGGGATTCCAGGGAAATCAGAGAAGACAGTCGTCATCCTTACGCCTTTTGTCTTGAAACAGTGAAACAGGAAACCCAGTAATTTGTTAAAACCTGTATTTGTGTAGTTTGTCGCCCACTTGCTGAGCTAGTAGAAATACTGCCTACTGAGCATCACTTTTTAATCATGGGAAAATTGCCAGTTATTAAGACGGAAAACAAAAGCACTGTCCTCTTCCTGGAGTAATAACCTTCTAAGAGGATTTCACACCTGGTGGCAGACAGGATTACACAGTGAAAGAAAAGCTAATTGATCTTAAATAACTGTCATATTCTTTATTTTATTTTTTTATACTTTTTACAATTTTAGGGACCCAGCATACGGCTGTGGGTTGTACAGGAGAAACAATCATTTACCCCTTGTCCACTTTATGGTCGCAGGGGGCGCTGGAGCCTATCCCAGCTGTGATAGGGCAAAAGGCAGAATATACATTGGACAGGGTTAACACACAAAGATAGACCAGTCATGCTCACATTCACACCAGTTGGCCTAACAGTGGTGGTACAGTGATCAGTACTATGGCCTCATGGGGAAAAAAGATCCTGTTTGGCTGGTTCTAAGCCACCAGCAGGCTGGGGCCTTTCAGTGTGGAGTTTGCATGTTCTCCTTGTACCTGCATGGGTTCTCTCTGGGTACTGTGACTTTCTCTCACAGTCCAAAAACATGCTTGTTGGGTAAAAAAAATCCCAAACCAAGCATTTACTGGTAAAAAATTAAGCTTCCTGCAGAGAGGCTGTTTCACTCCTAATCTGATACACACACATTAGGGCTGCAGTTTGACACAATCTAAGGAGTCTAGATTGTAGCAGCAGTCCTCCTGGTGCTGCACCAAATAGTCATTAATAAGTTAGTCTGTATAGATTTTCTGTTTTAATAGTACAACTGTAGATTAAAGTTTGAAATTTGTCAGTTGGGAAATAGTTTATGCTGGTAGTTGTATTTATTGTGCCGTTTTATTGAAGTGGCTGTTATATTTCTTCATACAGGCTATATTTGGGAATATTTAAAATGTTAGTATGCACTAATATCTACAAAACTGCACTACTCTTACAGGAATTGAACTGCAACGTGTTTTTTTTTTCTGCCTCCATTCAGCCACAGGCTACAAAAAAGGGTGTAGCTAAAGGTCACCACCAGCCTGCTCTACAGTTACTCTGCAATCAGCATTTTAAAAAAATTATAGGATGTTGAAGCCAGAAACTTTAGCTAGTTGAACATTTGTGTGTTTGAGCTCATTGTTGTATGACAGCTGTAATTTTCAGTAGTTTGACTTTGTCCCTTTGTTTTCAGTCTGACCCTCTATAACTGCACAGATGCAGTTCAGCGCATTGAGCAGTGCCAACGTGGTTCCCTCTACATGTGCAGTGTTGTACCGGGATGCAAGCGCACCTACCTGTCTCAGCGTGACCTCCAGGCCCATGTCAACCACCGCCACATGAGGGCTGCCAAGGCTTCTGCAGGCCGCCAGGAGCCTGTGCACCTGCCCCCTGCTTCTGAAGTCTCTGACCGCTTCCGTGTGCCTCCGCCTCACTTACCCAAGAACCACGTTCATCTCCCCAACCCGCTCCAGCACGGGAGTCACGATCCTTACAGTCAGCCGCCACCACCCTCTGCTCACGAAGGCCCGCCTCCAACCTCTGGTCTGGGTCCTGAGACATTCCGCATTGCCACAGTAACAACTCGTAAACACAGTAATCTCATTACTGTGCCCATCCAAGATGACTCATCTTCCTCTCGCGAGCCCCACTCTGCTGGCCCAGGCCCTGGTCAGCCACCCCACCACCATCCTGGGGACTATCCTGGCCAGCCTCCTGTAGTATCGCACTCTCACCATATGATGGCACCACCTCAACAGCATTTTGGTCCCCCGCCTCCCCCTCCTCCTCCCATCTCCCACCCAATGCAGCATCCTCCTCAGGGCTCTGGGACACCACACATGGTGTACAACCAGGCTCCTCCTCCCCCAATGTCCACAGCTCCCCCGCCTATTACTCCTCCACCAGGGCACATCATAGGCCAGATACCCCCTTACATGAACCACCCACCCCCGGGACCTCCACCGCAACATGGCGGCCCTCCTGTTAACGCCCCACCACCTCATCATTATAATCCCAACTCCATGCAGCAGTTCCCTGAAGACCAAGGCACCCTTAGTCCCCCCTTCACCCAGCCAGGAGGGCTCAGTCCAGGAATGTGGCCCGCCCCAAGAGGGCCCCCACCTCCACGGATGCAGGGGCCCCCTCCACAGAGCCAGATGTCTGGTCCACACCACCCAGATCAGAGCCGGTATCGGCCCTATTATCAGTAAAGTACCAACTAATTGAATGGGCAACAATCCGTGTCATTCTGTTCCATACTACTTGTCTGAGTAAATGTCATAGTAAACCTCAGGGTTACAGGATTTAGACATTGATTTTGAGAAGACTGCCCAAAGCAAATGTGTATGTGGTGCACACTTAAGTTAACTGTGCTAAACCTTCCATTGAACATTCTGTTGACTTGGATGTGAGCAGGAACGTCCCCCTTTTTAAAAGGCTTATGGTAAATATGCCTGTATATATGTCAGCTGATGTCACACATGTACACTGAAAAAATGTTAACTCAATAAATTTTTAACAGCACATTTTTCTCTTTTGTTTGACATGATGTGATGTAGAATGATCTCAGTTGGTTTGTTTAACATATTACTAAGAACAGCATTCAACACTTGTCCAAGGAGGTCTTCAGTATTTCTCATGAAAGTGCTTGGATTTGTCTGGTGATCAGTTTGGATTTGCCAACATTAAAAAAAAAAAAAAATAGAAGCTTGGTTTGCCTGCAGCCTCTTATGAAAGGATGCATACAGCATATCCAGTATGCTACTCTGAGCAAAGAACGTTTCTTTCGTCTGCAGTTAGAAGATCATGGAATAAAAAGCAGGCAAACTATCATAGAACCCCTCTCAGAACTCACTAAAGGGCCCAACACCAAGTTTGGGAACCACTCTTAGAGTGTCCCTAAAATGAAGAAGGAATTATGCTTGCTGAATTTTTAGTTTGATGAACTATAAATCAGTATTTTCATTCATGCTGGTGAAGGTGATGAATTAGCTAAGCAGACTTTGTCTCGTTTAGTTCTGGTTATTGATTTATTACAGTTATAGAAACCATGTGAAAAGGGAAACTACAGCAGATTCTCAAAGGCATGTGATAAACACAGTTCATAATAAAACTGAAATAATTTCTATACTTTTCAAAGTAAAATGTGTTTAGACATGAAAAACAGAACACTGCATTGTTTACAATTCTTGATAAAGTTAGATAAGATGATGACTTTAGACTTAAAGCATTTCAGAATAAAATGTATCAACCTAAATAAGAGCATTTTGACAACATTGTGAGTAACAGGATTAAAATTATAAACAGGATTTCATGTAAGTTGATTGGATGGATGATTGTATGTTTCTGGGGACAGTCACTCTTCTACAGCCGAGTGTCGCGTACCTGCAAAACAAAAAAATGTAAAAACTTTATTTTACAGCAGCAAAGCATTATGACTATCCACATTCTGTAACCTTATTCTCATAAACCCACTCAATCAAAAGGCCTGTCTGAGGCTACACTGGTGGTCAAAATAGAGTTGCTGAAAGGTGAGTTTGATTTATCGTTTAACACATACTGATTGTACAGAGTGCTGATGAATTTCTTAGTAGAAATTGTGTTTTAATTACTTTTTTGTAACAACAGTGAAAATCACTGTTTGGTGAAGTGAATAACAATGATCATCTCAATGTTCTGCTGGAAAACTGGATTCTGGCATTCATGGAGCCCAAAGAGACCCCAATCTCCAAATACTCCCCAGATCCTAATAACACTGAGCACCCGTGGCACGTGCTGGAAGAAAACTGGTTCCGCCCTGGTGTCATAGAACGTAGGACATCACGGAGGTCACTTGTCTAAGCTAGGATGGATCAGAGCTGTTTTTTGTGTATTACTGCAGCTTAATTTCTATTTTATGCTCCACCATACCACAGCTGACAAGTTAGAGTTAGGTAATTTATTATCATGTATAAAGCAAGAAGTACAAGACAGTTTGTATGGCACTGTTGTATGAATTCAACTAATCTGCATTCCTGGATCAATAGAATTTTTCACAGAAAACTTTTTGAAATTTCTTAGCAGGAAAAAAAAACAAGTGAAACAAATTTGATTGCTGAGGCCTCAGTTCCTTCAGGCTTCCCAGGAGTCAAATCAATTAAATTCAGTTTTATTTATATAGTGTCAAATCACAATAAACAGTTGCTTTAAGGTACTTTATATTGTAAGGTAAAGACCATCCAGTAATTACAGAGAAAACCCAACAATCAAAACGGCCCCTTGTGAACAAGCTCTTGGTGACAGTGGGAAGGAAAAACTCCCTTTTAACGGGAAGAAACCTCTGACAGAACCAGGCTCAGGGAGGGGCAGTCATCTCCCGTGACCAGTTGGGGGTGAGAGAGAGGACAAAAGACATGCTGTGGAAGAGAGCCAGAGATAAATTATAACTAATGATTAAATGCAGGGTGGGGCATAATTACACCAGCAGCCTAGGCCTAGGACAGATCACGGTCACGATCCAGCCCTAACTATAGGCTTGATCAAAAAGCAAAGTTTTCAGCCTAATCTTAAAAATAGAGAGGGTGTCTGTCTCTCGAATCCAAGCTGGAAGCTGGTTCCACAGAAGAGGGGCCTGAAAGCTGAAGGCTCTGCCTCCCATTCTACTCTTAAGTATCCGAGGAACCACAAGTAAGCCAGCAGTCTGAATCAGTCAGTGGCCTAAATAGCTGGACCTTCCCTAAGTAGAATGAATCTCTGATTTTCTTATTCTGGCATGTCAAATTGTCTGCTGAGACTAAGTAGGTTATCCTTACCGCACAGCCTCTGCTTGTGTCATATTTGTGCTTTTCAAGTACATTCAGCACGGCATCATGAAGGGTAGGGTAGAAGATGGAGGTCTGAATCTCATCATCAAAAAACATACAGCTGTGCAGTTTCTCCAGGACGTAAGCTGTGGGCACGTGAACAGAGACAGGATGTGTATGTATTTGGACTTGTGCAGTTAAGACGTGCTTTTTAAAATAAAATGCTAACCCGACTCACCATCGCATGAAACAATGTAAACATCCACATCAATACGGATAAACTCTTTTAGTGCCTGTGGAGACAAACAGGAATAGGTAATAGGTTTTTGATTAAATGAATCTTACTTCCTCAGCTACAATCTTATATCTTCAGCTTTTAGTTACTTAGTGACTCCTGCCACCTGAATAAAATGATAATCGCATTGCAGAAAGAGGTAAAAGTACTTCATGTAGAAGTCTATCTGAGTTAAGCACTGAGATAACACTGGCAAAATAGTACTATTTACTGTTGGGTAACTTTTGAATGTGATTCATAAAATTATTAATATTTGCATTATTGATCTGAATCTACAAAGTAAAAAGTAACTAAAGCTTTAAAATAAACTTGTGGACTTGAAAGTGTGAGATTGTCCTCAATTGGAACCATTATAATTACACTCAAGTAAAAATACCTCAGAACTCTACTTGAAGGTACTTAATGTCAAATTCTGTGTTTACAGACTATGAGTTCATGTCCAAACTTTTTGTGTGTGTGGTATTAAGAGATTACTAAGTTGAATTGGGGCTGGACCATACTTTTGAGTAAGACCAATTTGCACCACAAGGTGGTGTCACAGGTCTGCCTGCATCTCACCCTCTACCTAATATCCTCTGTCACACCAACCCTTTTCATGTCCTCCTTCACTACATACAGTGCTTAACCAATTTATTAGACCACCTGTCATAAAAACAAGAAAACACAAATCTTTTAGAAATCTGTCAAAAACTTGTTTAAAGCAAAAGAAGAAGATATTTATTAGGCAAATAAACTGAAACAACTAAATACTCACTCAGACATGACCAAAAAAACTATTTTGGATGGCTTCAAATGACCTTGTTAACAGTTTGCATCATGCTGGGACTGGTTTTCAACAGACTCTTTTGTTCCTGAGTTTCAAAGCTTTGCACACAGACTTGCTTTGGATCAAAGACGATTTGACTTGAAGAGTAAACTGAGAAGCAGCAGTGCAGCTGCCATGAGCACTGAAGGGAACTGAAAGATGTAATTTTTACCGTTTTGAGTCCCTTCAGCGCAGAGATGTCCAGGAAGGAGACAGCAGAGAAGTCCAGGATCAGGCTGTGAAGGTCCACTCTGGGAACAGTGATGTTGCCAGGTAGCTCAGCATTCCAATTCAGCTGGAAAGGGAGGTCACTGACATCGCTCGGCAGGTCCATCTCCTTTTCATCCACCTGAGACTTCTCGAGTGTCTGGCATGATAAATCCCCATAGCCTTTCTGTGGAACAGAAGTAGAGGAACAAGGATTTCTGATGCAGTGTTGACGTTACGTTTTTAAAAAAAAAAAATCTAACAACAACAGCAAAATACATAAACACAAACAACAACCTGTTTCTCTAGGAGAACTAATTATTACATTAGACCTCATTATTCTCATGGAAGCTGAAAAGAGTTTAAATTTTTTTTGCCTTTCAGTATATCTGTTATTCTTTCTAGTTGAGAGGGTATGACATCATTTGTCTTATCCAGTGGGAACAGTCTGTGAGACCCCCCCCTCCAAAAAATATCCGCTTACTGGAGTTTAAAATAGATTTAAAATCAACATGATTTGTATCCAGAAGATCAAATTCCTCAGCTGCAGAATAAAGTTGGGAGGAAATACAGTATTTCATATATAGTATTATAAGATAGTGTTTATTTGTCACATGCGCAGTTATACACAGTAGAATGCACAGTGAAATGTATTTTGTACCTGCAACATATATACACACACATATAAATAAGAAGAATAAAAATAAAAATAAGTCATTCACCCTATACACTATATACTATACACACTTTACATGGAATTATAGATTATTATTATAATATTTACATTGTGCAATAATAGTCCAGTTTAGGGCTCAGAGTTGAGCAAACGGATGGCTTGTGGGTAAAAACTCTTCTTCAACCTTTCAGTCTTAGTCTTAGTATGTGAATCTTTTCAAGCCCCAGAGAAGCATCTGCTCTTCTGTTGCTAAGACTGCCCCATACTGGACTATGATGTGACAAAGAGTCTGGTTCTTTTAAATGTCCTCCCATCCTGCCAAATGTAAAATCATGTGTGTGCTTGATAACTGAATTTGCCTATTTTCACTGAGTGGTTTCTATTCAGATTGAGGTTCTTACCTCTGTAATGCCATTATCCTTCATCACAAGCAGTTTCTTGATTTTCCCGAGGGCCTTGTTCCTCTTCCTCAAAACCCTCAGAGGGTTAAATCCAACCTGTATGAAAGTATGAGCAGCATATTTATATTCATTTATTCCCAGTTAAAAAACGAATCGTAGCAGAAGGGAGGACATGTGTCACACATACAGCTTCCACAAGCTTGTCCCTAAAGAATTCGATGTTGGCGAAGAAGAGAGGCGACGGTATCCGGAAGATCTTTACTCCCTGTGGTTCAAATATCTGAGAGGGAAAGCATGCTGAACTGAAACCATGAAACAGCATTTATTGTGACCATTAGTGTGATCTAATATAACATACTTACATTCAGGTAATCTTTGCGATCTCTGTAGAGCTCTGTTCCAGGGATGTTAGCCAAAATGGAACAGCGAGGGCTGGAGAGAGTAAAAGCAAACTCAGTTCTAAACGTCAGAAGGTCAGAAAAAGGTCATATAAAGGTCAGCAAGATGACACAAAAAATACCAAGGCAAATTTTGTTAAACTCAGTAGGAAGAAGTGGAGTATAATGCGAGTTTTGAAAACCACAAATGATCAGAAATTAAAGATCACTCAAATTAAGTTATTTATTTTACAAACCCAATTCCAGATATGTTGGGACACTGTGTAAAATGTTCATAAAAACAGAATGCGGGGATTTATGTAGACATAGAAAACAGAAAACATATCAAATGTTTAAACTGGGAAAATGTACCATGTTTTTTTAAAAGGTCATTTTGAATTTGATGGAAGTAACATATCTCAAAAAGGTTGGGACAGAGACATGGTTACTGCTGTGTAGCACCTCCTCTTCTTTTAACAACAGGTCCTTTTAATATTGTGGCTGCTTTATGTCTTTAAACATTTAAAGCAGCTCTTCTAACAAGTGACCAGAGGTCTTTAAATTATTGACCTGTGGCGGTCAAATAAAGCACACCCTTTTATTGTATCAATTTAGATTATTACAATCAGTGGTGAGTTTCCACATTTTAAGCAGCTTTATTGTGATAGCAAAAAAACAGAGCAACTGTGTTTGAAATAAATGCGAGCTGCTCAAATGGGCAAATGGAGATTCACCGAGCCTGCCCTCTTCTCCAGTCTTCAAATGTACTGTTTTGTTGAGCTTGTTTCCACACCTGCAAATCACTGATGGAATTGTCTGTTGTGCCATTAAAAGTTAACTCTAGAGACGCTGCTTTATAGCATTTGCATGAGTCGATAGTAAAAGAAATCAGGAAATTCCTTTGTGCAGTATGTTACCATGTTCAGAAAGTGATATCAGATGTTATTAACTGTGTAGTTACAATTGAGTCCTGAAGACAATGGTGAGCAGTTCTACACCTAAACCCACCGCCAGACCAATATCCAGCCCCAGCAGAGTGGCACCCAGGCATGTTGCCACCCACACCACCTGCAGACAAACATCTGAGGTCAAACACTGAAAAGGAGGCACTGACAAATAAACAACAAACATATAAATAGAAATGTTAGAGTCCATAAATACATTTAAATTGTGATGATAACCTCAAAGACCTTGTTCATACCTGGAAGCATTCTTTTAGTCTCCCATACTGGCCCTCACTGAAGGGATGCCTACTCACCTGACGTCCTCTGCGTCAGAGGAAGTACACACTCATTCTGGCATTTAAAGTGTGAGAGAATTGTCCATCACATCTTTAGTTGTGATTCTGGGTTTTGACCCTGAATTCTGAGTTTTTGGTACTTTAAATTCTTGCTTATTATTAGGTCCTCTGTTAGGTTCTTAGGTTGTTTGCTATATTTGATTTTCATATTTCTTCCTGTTTTTTGACATTAGTATTCTGATTGGGGTTTATTTTGTATCCTTCAGTGTTAAATTTAAGTGTGTTAGATTCTTGTTTTGTGTCCTCGTGTTTCTTGTTTTATTTTGTGAGGCATTTGTCTCCTGTGCTCTTATTTATGCACTTTTGCATTCCACCTAATAAATGGTTGGCTTTTAGTTTGTGTGTCTGTGAGTCCTGTATTTGTGGCCTCTTCTGCTCAGATTAGTTATGGACCCAGCAGAGATTCACAGTCGTCAGCAGACTTTGTTTTGGAGGAGCAGCTGAGGCTTTTTACCAGTGAGTGAAGCCATTTATTTGAACAAATGTTCAAAGACATTTGGTAAAGAAGGATTCAGAGGGCAGTCAAAGAAAAACCTATGATGCTAGACTTTTTGCCCAAGTGACTAAAGGACACCCTTGATCCTGCCTTCCTAGCCTTGGCCTCTGTTCCTCAGCCTTCTAACTCAACTGCCTACTCCACAGTGTGAGTCCAGAGATGCCTGAACTGCTGCTTTCAGATCCACTGCCCCAGCCTGTGTGCCCAGAGAGTCCTGTGCTGCTGTTCTCCTGTTCGATCATCTGCTGGGCTTTACTTCAGCTATTGGTACAGTCGTTTTGACTGTTGGGATTTCTCTGTAATTATTGTACAATCTTTACTTTATAATATAAAGCACCTTGAGACAATGGTTGTGATTTGGCTCTATATAAATAAAACTGAATTGAATTGAATCTTGGTGAACATGGTTTGCATGGAATATTTCAAGAAATTGTCTTAGTTTGTATACTTTTGTTTTCTTCTTTTTAAAAATTCCTGGCAAACTAGGAATGGGAACCACGTGGAATGATGACCATGTTTGCTGCTTAGCAGAGATATGTTTTCAGTACTATTTGTCTGTCACTAGCATTATGCAAACTTCTTTTTAGCTGTTCCCTTATTCAAAAATGGTCGCAACACATGTTTGATTTGGCAGAGTTTTACCTCCGATACCCTTCCTGAAACAACCCCAAAGGGATCTGCGTCTCATTATTCCATTAAAATGCTGCAGGTCTGGTTCAGTGACTTAAATTAACAGAGATGAGGCCTACCAGACAGCAATTGGTTACACTTCCCTAACTTTGAATCTTACCAGTATTGATGAAATCCATATTCAAATATTATATTTGCCCACTGTATAGTTATTAGGAATGGTGTAAACTGTCCAGAGAAGCCAAAATTGTGTTTTGCACCCATCTGTAAACATGCTGTTAAACAGGACATCTAGAAGGTCTGGGCTTGATTTCCTCTCACAGTCCAAAGACATGCAGTTACTGGGGTTAGGTTAATTGGTCACTCTAAATTGCCTATAGGTGTGAATGTGAGTGTGAATGCTTGTCTGCCTCTCTGTGTTGGCCCTGTGACAGGCTGGCGACCTGTTCAGGGTGTACCCTGCCTCTTGCCCTATGTCATCTGGGATCTCACTTTTGGAGCCAGCCTCAAGTGGCCACTCAGGGAATTGCAGTTTTTGGCACTACTGAATTAGTTGTATTGGCTAAGCTACCTTGCAGGATTTCATGAACTGTTGTGTAGAGGCTGAACATGGTCATTAAATTTTCTGCAGAGATGGATCACTTTCTTGAGCTTGTGAAAAAGAATAATGGCTTTGGCGGAGCTGCCAAACTGTGATCTCATTTTACCCAAAACAATGCTGATGCCAGATATGAACAAGGCCCAGGACAGTTACCGGACACCTACACATTCTGTTTTGTCCCTCCTCCACAGGTACGGAATTTCTTTAAACTGCATCAGCATTCCCTTCAGGTTGACGATTACCAAGGCACCCAAGACAGACTGCAGTCAAAAAGCGGATGTATATGAAACAATCAACCTTCCAACATACAGTTATAACTGCCATAAACAATTAAACATTAGAGAAGAAAGTAGTTAATTCTCTCCTTACATCTGACAAAATAAAAATACTGGCATAATAAAAGGTGACCCTCACCCTGGGGAGTGGCTCCAATAGGAAACCAAGTGCTACAGTTACAATCATCGCCATCATGGCTGAGATTAGGCCTGCAATCTGCATTTGTAAAAGAAAAAAAAAGAGGTAATGTTTCATTTTAAAGCTACCAGTGGAAGAAAAAGTGGGAATAAAGCAGATTGTAAAATGATTTTACAATGAATCTTATGGGAAAAACAAACCGCAGTGGCCCAGTTAAAGTTCATGACCCAGTAAATGGATGCTACTGCATAAAAGGTGAAGCTCTGTTAACCTGTGTTTTTCCTCCTGAGCTCTCCTGCACAGCGGTCCTGGAGAGTGCCGTGCTGGCTGCAAACGACCTGAAGCTTGAGCTGAAAATGTTGCTAACACCAAATGCAATGAGCTCCTGAGATGGAATAATGATAAGTTAAATGACTGTTATAATAGGGAAAACCTTTGTTCTGACATCACAGATTCTCTTTGACCTTCTTTTTTAATGTAACCCATGAAAGCTCAAAAGCTCGATACAGTTATATTGTGATACAGTATGAAGTTATAGTGCCATAACCAAAATCATGAGAAGTTTTACTTTAGTAACTAATTAACTCCTTTTCCTCTGCCAAAGTTAGACAAAGATATACTCACCTGATTTCCATCAATGGTGTAATCATGTTTAATAGAGTATACTTTGGCCACAGAGAAGGCTACAGCAAACCCAACTATGGCTACAGGGAAGGCCTCCACAGCGCTTTCTTGGAGGACTTGCACGCTGGGTGCAATGGGAGGCTCATACCTGAAAGATGATTGTGTTCATCGTTGTTCATTTAAATGACATGACGGAAGAACAAACCAAAGACTTATGCAGAGAACTTACCCACTAACCATTTTGCCAACAACATCAACATCATATTTCTGCTCAAAGTTGAAGCCATAGGACACCCCACAAGCAATGACAGTCTGTGTGAAAGAAAGAGAGCCGTAATAATCTGGTATATTGGATACTTATTCTCAGCATGTCTTGACTCTGCTACACTGTCTGTGGCACTCAGCCTTAAGGTTACAGGTTCATGCTAAAGCCATAGCTCCCTTAAAACTCTAAATAAATGTACAGTATGGTTTACAACAAGCAATATAAAAAAAAACACATTAAAAACTGTAATTTTAAAGGCTTATTTAAGCAACAACAGACACATGGACCATTGGCAGCTGTTGCTGTTTAGCCACAATTATATGAAAATAAACTTACCAAGACCTGAAACGACCCTTTTTTAAAAAAAATTTTAAACCAACTTTGCTGTGATGGTCCATGTTAAAATGATCATTTATGTAGAGAAATGTTATTAATGTAGTTTATTTGTAGTTAAAAAGATTGATCAGGAGGAGTATCTCACCATGATAACCTCTATTGGAACAGGAACAGGCAACTTGGCTTTGTATCGGTCATTCAGCTCCTTCACAACAAACACCACCAGCATGATTATAATGGACATCACCAGGTCACAGATGTTAGTGGAGGTGATCTGGACAAAGACCTTCTCCAGGGTCTGCACAGACGGAGCAAACAAATGTGTGAGGGGTTCATTTTTTAGTATTTCAGATCAATAATTTATCTGGCTCGCGTATCCTCCAACACCTCATATCCTGCTTTGAACTACTCAACTGCTCTTCAATCCAACATCAAGACTCTTCCACTGGCAAATTAGACTAAGGGTGTGATTGAATAGTCATATAAATACAAGAACTGATTTATTTTTTACTCAGTGGATAAAGGACAAATGTTTAAGGTAAACGCCAGTAAATTAATTAATAAACAGGGGATCAACCAAATAATAAACAATTAAATAATACGTTAGACAGAGAGCAACAGATAGACTAACTTCTCTCTTTCAGTGCACCTTATCTGAGGACCGGCCACCGAACGTACAATTAGAACATCGCCAACGTCACCATGTCCTGTCATTAATCTGGACAAGATTTCTCTATTGATTAAATTAGAACATCAGGAAGAAGATGTGCCTGGGACTGAGAGGAATCTGAGTCATGGAAAACCAGC